>OZ038485.1:131208829-131273829 GCA_964036315.1 Acanthosepion esculentum
ATATATGTTCACAAAATTAATGACAAATTACAAATGATATCTTTCGTGGGGAGCGTTTCGTTTTGGAATTTCCTCGGACTAAAGAGATGTTTACGTTGATGTAGCGGCATATGTGCACAAACAGGACGGAAGGTTGAAATATTAAACATTATTTACATTATTCGGACTATTGTCCTCATCTTTGTCGCCATATTTATTACAACGTTTCGAACGTTATACGCTCCGGCCTTCTTCAGGTGGTTGGAATGTTGAACTGAACTCTTTATTTCACTGGGGTAGACTGTTCTAGTTCCACGTGCCATGTTTAATGGATGTCAGTTATGAGTTATCTCCTGTTAATTTCCCTCTGAAAGTTCTCCACGGCCTTAACCGAGTATTGAACTCGCACTCTTTGGGTCCAGTCACTGGATTTAACCAACGCCTTTATCCACTGTGCCATGTATTAAAGCAGTCGAGAACTTTCAGAGGGAAATTAACAGGAGATCTGATAATAAATATGGCGACAAAGATGAGGACAATAGTCCGAATAATGTAAATAGTGTACATATTACCTCATCTCAGAAATATAAACAGATACTGAAAGGCCGAAACGTTGTAATAAATATGGCGACAAAGATAACGACAGTAGTCCGAATAATGTAAATAATATACATAATACCTCATCTCAGAAATATAGACAGATACTGAAAGGCTGAAACGTTGTAATAAATATGGCAACAAAGATGAGGACAATAGTCCGTTTAATGTAAATAATGTACATATTACCTCATTTCAGAAATATAAACAGATACTGAAATATTAAAGTTTTAATATTTAAAAAAATGTTTTTGGATATATAAATATAGCCAATTTAATTTAGTTTCTTTTTATTTATATTTTTAGCCGAGTTATAATTTATTATTCCGCATTGTGATAAAAGAATATTTGTCAAGAAAGATGAAATGTTGTATGAATCCGGACACAAAGATATTCGTGGAGGATTTAACGATTACTGCACTTTCCGCTAAAATTATGAGAAAATCTTCAAGATTAGCCTCAACCCAGATTGCGTAGATTGCATAAAATATCCAGCGTTCAACTTGTCTTTTTACTGTAATTGATTTTATATTCAATTCAGGAAAATTGTATTTGGGGAAGAAAACGAAAATTACGAAAATATCAAAAATAATATGTCAATAAAAAAATGACCAAGGTGTTTGGAATATCAAGGCAGGAAGTTTAAGACACCAATATAAAGGATGCTGATGTTGAAAATGATTTGAATATGAAAATCTCTATTAATTAAGCAAAAGAGATCACAGAATCCTAGCGAGGTTATTATTACCTTTTCCTAACAATTCGTCAAGTAATGGATGAAAGCAAAATTACTGACACAGGGTCTGTTCATATATACACCCTTGTGCAAATTAATTGAAACAAAACGAATAATTCCGTTATTCTTAACGCGTATTTTTCCAAGGAAACATGACCCACTGCACATGTTAGCACTTGGTATATCAATTCCCCGAAGTCGTTACTTACAGATTGACCAAAGATTCTTGATTGGATTTCAATCAGGAGTGTTTCCGTGCCAGTCTATAGTACTTTGTTTCTCTCACAGAGAAGGCTTGCAGTGTGTTCGTGCAGCGTTACATTTTTCGTACGCTTCCTGGTAGTAACGTCCATCGCAGACAATGGCCGTAGGACAACTGATCGACAGTCGAGACAATAGTGTCTGGGCGTGATAAAAAATAGCGCATGATGCAGTATTTTTTAAAGGACAAACAAATTTCATTATACACCCCGAAAATAGATTCATATTACTGCACACCACTGGAAATGCCCTAAACTTAGGAAAAAATAGAATTCGATTCCACCGTGTCACTCCAGTGGGTCTAAAACTGACTGTATGGTGAAAGAAAGGAAACTAAAGCGGTTCTTTCAATTTGCACAAGGGTGAAATTAAGAAGATTGCTATGCAAAAGTAATCTAAATGAGCTTCAGCAATTACCCATCATTAACCGAAAACATCGAATAAATGAAATATCGGATAAAAAGAACTTTTATGGGATAATGAAATATGTACAAAAGTAATATATAGTGACGGAATCAAAATAGAAATGAATTCTAATGACCGAAAACGAAATGATACAAGAAATAATTTAAATTATGCAACAATGTCACTAGAATTCGGTGATGAAGTTTAAATGGTTTCCAGCTATAGTAGAATAATACAAGGAAACTGTTAAAATTAGTTCCGCACGGATGAATACATTGCAGTGAAAAAAAGATTGTCCTGCCCAAGACCCTGATCTTAAAATAATTGAAACTGTGTAGAAAGTTGAAAAGTCGTTTGTATAACAAAAGACCCAAAGGAATAACAAACGCTTTCAGGCGTGGCAGAACACTTTTTTTACGTTTCATTCTGCTACCCAACGTCGGGTTATAAATCTGGTTACATTTTTAATGTTTAAATATATAAATACATTGATTTCGTCTTATTATAACTTTGTCCTCCATCAATAAAAGCTATCAATTCTACGTTTCCTTCAGTGGCTCATAACTTTAGCATACATTCTTTTCAGTATCACGGTGATATCAGATCTGCATCTTTCATCGTGAAAGGTCCACGTGAATTCGACAACTAGCATTACTGCCCTGAATGTCACTCAAACAATTAAACAGATACTACTCCTGAAAATATATTTGTGAGGAAATCTTTCGCAAATCGCTAGGGGCTCTAATTTTCTCTTTGCCACTGTTTCATAACACCTACACGTCGTCTTAGAATTCCAGATGATATAGAAACATTGCCTGTTTGTACAGATACTCGTTTTTATCGTTTTATTCAACGTGTAGCATATACTAACTATATTATTAATATCTTTTAGAGATTTCTAATCAACATTTCCTGAATGTCTTCTTTAATTATTTTAGCAAATATCTCCCTTTCTGTAATCGTCGATTGAACACGCGTTTTATTACTTCAGAAAAATTCAATTAGCAAGAAAAACAAGAAGTAAATTAACCGTATTAATCATGTACTATGTCGAAACTTTTTCTTAGGGTGTAAAAAAAAGAGAAATAAAACAGAGGTGTCAATTATGCACACACCTAACTTTTGTGTGAACACGAGGTCTGATCAAAAAGTATCGGGGCTGGTGCTATTAAAAAGAAAACTAGTAGTAGTATATCTAGCCACTCGTATTCGAGGATATCTGTCTACTAGGGCGGCGAGACAATCCCTATCGCAGACGCTTGCTCAAGCGCATTTGCGTTTGTTCAACACCCACAGAGCAAGCAACTGTGGTTTATACTAGAACGGTGCTGAGCAGACCTTTGTTACATTTTCTGGGAAAGAGTTTGTTATCCTTCATGATCATCAATTTGAACAAGGCCAGCACGCTCAAGCCCTCGGCCACGATGGCGTGTGACGTTGTGCTAGCACTGCTATCGACGGTCTCTCAAGTGTTCTGTCTACCCAATTTCACTCACAAGGCTTGAGTTAACCCGTGGTATGGTTTTCAGGCAATTTCCACAGGTGCCGGCACGCTGATATCGACCTCTCCAGTCCGATAACATCAGGAGGTCTCCTTCCTGACAAATCGACCATAGTGAGTTTCGAACCCGGGTCTCGTGGTCAGAATGCAAACGTTCTAACCACTGGCCTAAGTGTCCATATGAAACGAAAACTTCAACATACATCAATTCGGGATTTAATCTTCTTTCAAATATCCACTTTCTGAAGTCACACACGTTATCCAGTGTTGTTTTTGTTGATGAAAGCATTCCTAGAAATCCGTTTCGCGGATAACGAACAGCTGCTTCCTCGTATTCTCTTGGATTTTCTCAACGTCTTGAAATGTTGTTCCTTTCAAACAAGATTTCATTTTTGAAGCAAGGGCCGAGATCTTAGAAATATGGTCCTTGTCAAACCTTGGGAATGTTGTACTTGACATGGTCACTGATGGGACCTCTATGGCGTGATGAAACGACCACATTCTACACACATTCCTTCCAAGCACTGCTATAAATTAGAGAAAGTGATAACGTATTGCGCATGCGTGACAGATTTCAAAGTCAAAGACTTCACACTGAAAACTATACCGCCATTACCATAGTAACAGTCCCAATAATCTTTTGTTAGACCTCGTACACCTATATGCGTTCGTGTACGATGTGTGCTCCATAATTAGTTAGAGGACAGATTTATCTGTAAGAACATTTTATTTTATTCTCTGTCTATATCTCTGAGATGAGGTATTATGTTTACTTGCATTATTTACATTATTCGGACTATTATCCTTATCTTCATTGCCATATTCACAACGTTTCGGACGTTGAACGCTCCGGCCTTTTTGGAATTTTAATCTGAACCCTTTATTTCGTCCACTGGGATAGATTGTTCTAGTTCCACGTGTCATGCCTTTCTGGATGTTTCAGCTATTTCCCTTTAATTCAATTCTCGAAGATTTTGGTTCACCACTGCTGTGGCCTGATATTGAACTCACAAAGCTTTTGGTCGAGTCACTGGATCTAACCAACGTCTTTATCCACTGTGCCATGTATTAAAGCAGTGGAGAATTTTCAGAGGGAAATTAACAGGAGATCTGATAATAAATATGGCGACAAAGATGAGGACAATAGTTCGAATAATTTAAATAATGTACATAATACCTCATCTCAGAAATATAGACAGATACTGTTATGTGTACTTGGGTACAAGGGTCGATATTTTGAGAATTTGACAATGAAGATGATGATAATAGTCCGAATAATGTAAATAATGCAAGTAATTTTATTTCATGTAACTTTATTTTGCATCTCTAAATTGCGCGTCCTTATAACATTGCCTCTTTTACTTTCATTCTGCTTATTTTAATTCATATTGATTTAATTAATAGTATCAATTAAGAGAAAACACTAATTATAATTAGGGTAACACAAAGGTATACTCTATGTTCGTACATATTTATGTTCCGGTAAAACTTTCGTTATATCCACTGTGGGGGCGTATCGCATGTAGATGTTGTGTATATGTGTTTATCATATGTCAGTATTGTCTATTTGCGTGTTTTATGTATGCGTAATATATGTATCATATATGCGTATGTATATCTGTATATATTGAGTACTTCCATCAGCGTTGCTTTCGTTCTCTGCTGAGAATTTCATGGTAATCTGATACGAAAGCGCTGCAGCTGGCCAATACGATGAATATCGAGTCCATGTTTATGAGACATCGACTTAGATGTTCTGGACACTTAGTCCGAATGTGTGACGAACTGGCGCAGTCAAATACCCCTGTGCAAGATACGAAAAAGTTATGAGGTCTGTTCAAAAGTCAAACTTAAAAAAGTTAATTTCGACACTAACACATGGGGAGAACGTTCATCAAATAGGGCAGAATGGAAGAAACTGAATGCAACTGTTGCTATAAAATTAGAAAATGCTGAACTGAATCGTGCTGGTAAATATATGTAAGATCTGAGAAGGTAATGACGGAAACGTTTTCTTCCGACGAATGTGACCGTGTTTGCATTTCAAAAGCAGCCATTATTACCCACAAATGAGGTCATAGATATAAGACTGTCTACCAATATGGTATCCTTCCTTATATCGCTTTCAGCCTCAGTAACAAAGTGTGTGAGTCAGCCAGGTGACTCACGCGAATGTATAGATGTCAACACCCAGAAAGTCAAGAAGACTGACATGCGATAAATGTGGTGTGACGTGCAAGTTTCTTGAAGGCTTAATCAGCCACATGAGGCGTCACATGATCATGGTCTCAACAGGGGTCTGGAAAGTGGTTGCACTCAGTCATTAGGTGACTACCATCCTACCAACTGTGGTTTGTGCGTGTGTATGTGAAATTATATTTCATTGATTTCATTTTTCTTTATATTGTATAGTCGTTTTTATGATCACTTAACTTTTTTTTCTGCTTATTTTAGCATCAGCCTGTGATTTTTATATTCCTAATTGCACGTTGTCTTCACAGGATTCTTATATCTTTTGCAGATTTTATATTCTCATTTATTTCCTTTTTGTTTTTGCCACTTTCTTCATTTTATTAATTTGCTTCTTTTTTTTCGTTTTCTATTTATAGAAAAGCATTCTTAATTATACCTCCATAATTATTCTAATTAATATTTTTTATTAATGTTTATCGTTTCCAATTACACTTATCCAAGGGAATTTTCCAAGGAATTTATTAAAGACTCGTCCAATGAAAAGAAGAGAATTCAACCCAACAAAAAATTAAATATTCTTACATTATTTTATAGCATATTAAGTTTTAATTTTTTTCCATCTTTTTATTTTCTTTACTTTTTTTTAATCATTTACATATTTCACTTTCTGTATCGTTCTACAGACCAGCGGCATATAAACATATTTTCGAGATGTGTCATTTGATTTTTAAAAAAACAACATTTTAATGGGTGTTTTAGTGATATCCTGTTTTTAACCTTTGAATTATCATTATCATGGAATATTTCTGTAAAAAGATGTTCCTATTTATTTGCGCTTGAAACGCGAGAGCGACAACATTTTCGAAAATGCATATTTAAAAAAAAATGGGTGGTTACTTAGTTTACAAAGGAAAATCTGCGAATAATTTCCATGATTCCATAAAAGTCCTTAAAGAAAGGAATCCCCTTTTTATATCAAAATTTATTGGAATCGCCATAAAATGATTTTTATTTTGGAAATATATTTGGATATTATTATACAAACTGATATATTTGTTACTATGTTACTTTTATTTATTTATTTTTCATAAACTACGAGGGAAATAATTTATCTCAAATAGAAGACAAACTTGGAATCTATTGTTGAAAATCCTTGTTAAAAACCACATGGCAAAATTAATTTAAGCCAATTCATTAACACCGGAGCATTGATTATATTGTAATTAAGTGTTTCTTAAATCTAACAAGTTTTAGACTGACATAACGCTATTACTGTTTCATTCAGATGTAGCATCATTTAAATTATGAACCACAGAGATATCATTGATACCCTATATAAGGTTTTAATCTCTGTTCTAATATTTTTGAGGTGGGTATTGACAAGATTTTCAGGGAGCATCATCAAGAAAGCCGTCAAAGAATCTAAGCCAGTTTGAAGCAAAAATAAAATATCTATAGCTGTCTTTTATCTTGAGATTTTTAGCAAGACAACAATGATTTTGGAAGTTCGGTATATGAATTAATTTTAAGTTTTGTTACTTAATCTTCTTAAGAACTATATCTTTTGTTTCAGTTTTCAATTAACTATGACAAAAAAGCTTTATAATAAAAATCGTTATTAACTAATTAGTGTGTTTCGCCTTCATCTCCGAATTATGTTGCAGGTTAGAGATTCAGTACCAAAAAGCGGCTAAATATAAAAAACAATCAATTATTCTAATTGAAAGAGGTGAATTAGTATTTCATCCTTTTTCGCAATTCTAGTTGTGCAATCGAGAAGTCAATGTTTAGAGACAAAAAGCTAGCAAAATTCTTTAATAGATACAACTGAATATTTCATTAATGTTTTATTTGGCGTTTGTTTTAATTTCCTGTGAGATCATAAGCGAACAATTTTGAGAAACTTCGCAGGAACTTTGCTAAGAGCGTCATTGCTTCGTTTAATTAATTCGGTTTCCTGGGATTTTTTTCCAGAAAGAAAGAATTTTATTTTAGGGCTTTATTTTCTTCTTTTCCCCAATTTCCAGTTTGCATCTTGCTTTACACATGCCAGAATTAAGGAATAGTTGCTTATATATTTTTTATAATCAGTATAAATGCATCGCATATATATATATATATATATATATATATATATATATATATATATATATATATATATATATATATATATATGTATATATATATATATATTGATAGATAGATAGATAGATAGATAGATGATAGAGGAAAATCAATAATTCCGTAACCTGATGACTACAAATATTTTACGCAATATTTATTTGCGAATGTTATTTTTCCTTTTAATCTCCAATTTTTAGAAAGTACTTAATCGACATCTCCTTAATTTATCTATAGATCGGGTATTTTAAAAGCAACTTTCTGCTCAAAATTATCCTGTCACGATACGGCTTTATTGTTCTAGTCTTGAGATAGATAGATAGATACATAGATAGATAGATAGATAGATAGATAATGAACAAACTGAAATAGATAGATAGATAGATAATGAACAAACTGAAATAGATAGATAGATAGATAGATAGATAGATAATGAACAAACTGAAATAGATAGATAGATAATGAACAAACTGAAATAAATAGATAGATAGATAGATAGATAGATAGATAGATAGATAATGAACAAACCGAAATAGATAGATAGATAGATAGATAGATAGATAATGAACAAACTGAAATAGATAGTTATATAGATAGATAGATAGATAGATAGATAGATACATAGATACATAGATAGATAGATAGATAATGAACAAACCGAAATAGATAGATAGATAGATAGATAGATAGATAGATAGATAGATAATGAACAAACTGAAATAGTTAGATAGATAATGAACAAACTGAAATAGATAGATAGATAATGAACAAACTGAAATAGATAGATAGATAATGAACAAACTGAAATAGATAGATAGATAGATAGATAATGAACAAACTGAAATAGATAGATAGATAGATAATGAACAAACCGAAATAGATAGATAGATAGATAATGAACAAACCGAAATAGATAGATAGATAGATAGATAGATAGATAGATAATGAACAAACTGAAATAGATATATACATAATGAACAAATTGAAATAGATATATACATAATGAACAAACTGAAATAGATAGATAGATAGATAGATAGATAGATAGATAGATAGATAGATAGATTCAAAAGTCCTTCATAAAAAATAAGGGCTTCTCTTATGCACCTATTCATCTTCTATGCGATAAATCCTTTTTCAGAATCCCATCTGATTTTTCAAATTTTATTGCCCCGTAACTCTGACGCTGTTCTCCGACCAAACATCAGTCCTATTAGTTTAGTTTTACTCGAATTAATTGCCATATTTACCTCTAAAGCATTAATATAGTAGTTGAGAGATTTCATCTTAGGAAGGAAATATCTTATATTTCGTATGTATTTAAATAATGTTTTCATTTCCTATTTGTCCTGTACGTGGGAACTTGGGCCTAGTTACAAGATAACATCTCCCTATCTAAAAGTGTGGAAGAAGGCAATCTTCCGACCCTCACATTTAAAGACAATTCAACTCGGGGCAATACAATATTTCATGTTAAATTTCAGATTTTCTGGAAGATAATATAGTTATGTATGCACCTACCAATGTGCTTCCTCTGTGATCCAGCTTTACTTGATTTTAGTCGAGCTGAAACACTGATCGGAGTGCATTACGAATACTGGCAAGGAAACTTTCCCCTCTAAGATGATTGGCGTCGTATATTATATATATATCCCCATTTGAATTTATGCCAGAATAAGCCATGCTGAGTAACTAAGACGTTTGATACGTTTGACAAGATCTTACTTTGAATTGTTCTTCAGGACAATAGATTTTTCATGTTGGAATGGACACAAGATTTGTAACTACAAAATATATTATTGTTTTTTTTTTTATTTCCTTTAAATTATGCAACCCATCTTGCTGATTTTAGCGATACCCCTTCCACAAATACGCCTAGTCTATTTTAGAGTATCGCTTTATTTCAGTCGACATTTTTTTCTTCAGTAATATTACATTATTGATCCAAGATCTTCATTTGCTTATACATGTTTTCAATTGTTCCATTGGCGGGAAACGCATGTATGGAAGCAGCCCAAAAGCAATTCACATGCCGGAAGATCAAAGAATAGTACAAGACAATTAAATGGTGGGGTAATAAACAAACTACATACTGATGCACGTACTCTCCATTTTTGGTAACATGGTCATGGTCTGTTTATTTATTTTACGTGGTATAAAACAAGAATTTTTTGGGTTTCATCTAGTCTCTCAGCAAGAGAAATATAGAAAAAGGAAAGGAAAGTTAAAAAAAACAAAACTATCATTCTTTTCAGTAGTAGTAGTTGTAGTAGCAGTAGTAGCCGTAGTAGAAATAGGAGTACATGGTAATGTTTTCTGTCGATTTTTTTTCAGTTTTTCGGTTGGTCTATTTTGAGATTTCATGATTTCTTTATCAAATGTTATTAATTTGTAAGTTTTTATTTAGCCTGTTCAGGAGAGACTGTATTTGAAAGGTGTACTTTTGTCCAGGTTCTTCAGCCCGTTTGTTTACGAGATATCTAGCTAGCTAGATAGATAGATAGCTAGATAGATTGATTGATGTGGATAACGTTAGACATATAGATACATTGATGTGAATAATGTTATATAGAGATGACTAGATTGAAATGGATGACGTCATATATATATATATATATATATATATATATATATATATATATATATATATATGATAAGCCTAAGGAGCAAGGCAAACCTACCTAGGTTTCACGTAAACGGATCTTCAGTGTAATAGGTAGGTAGATAGATAGATAGATAGATAGATAGATAGATAGATAGATGTGGATAACGTTAGATAGATAGATAGATAGATAGATAGATAGATAGATAGATAGATAGATGTGGATGATGTGAGATAGGTAGATAGATGTGGATAACGTTAGATAAATAGATAGATAGAAACATACATACATACATACATATATACAGAGAACAGAATGAAACAAAAATATAACACTTTGAAAGATACATAGCATCAAACTGGCATATATGTAAAAGATATTTGGAAAAAACTGAAATCAACAGAGATATGAATAGACAAAGATATGTCCGCGATTCAGAATTCACACGGCTTTTGTTATATTTCGGAGAAATATAACAAAAACTTTCTTGTCGTCCGGGGGCTTAAAAAGGTCAGGTTGTAACTCATTGTCTCGATTCAATGTTCTGCCGCGTCACTTCTCCTAATAACATTTACTTTCTGCCTTTTATTTCTATTTCTGAAGCAGCCATATTTGTTTTCAGTTACCCGTCTCTTTCTTTCCGGCAGTTCTTGTAAACCTACGCTCTGTACCGTTTTGTATACGTCGAAATAACATGTTTTTTCATGGTTATGATATATTGTATATTCTTATTTCATTGGCCATATTTCAATGTTTATTACTTTAAAAACAAAGAATTGTACACGTGAAAATTTCACGCATTTACCATTTCAAGTATTGATTAATCATAAGGTTTATGTTAATGGTTGAATGATAAGTTCCTAGCAAGTTCGACGACACCAAAAAACCATAGAAATCCCCTGATTGGAACATTAAATATCTGATCTTATCATCTTTAAGATGTTATTGCAATAACAATCACGAATATAAACACTGGTTTTTATTTAGATAAGTAAATTGTACAAATAAATGCATTAAAGGTTGACATTTTTTCTATTTGTCAGAAACTGTTTTTAAAAGCATGAGGGCCTTATCGTCTCGTCTATATTCCATGTCTGTATTGGTTCTCTCTCTTTCTTGGTATTTTTAGTGACTTTTTTGATTAGCTTAGATGTGGCGCAAGAGCGGATGTAAGGGGTAACCAGTGTAATCGAACTCAGTACTCAGTTTTAATTGTTCTTGAAAGGAAAATGTTGTGGATTCCGGGAATGGAATCCTTCACAAATAAATAAACAACGCCAGTAATTGAGATAGAAAAATAAGTGTATTAAACGTAAGAATACAGATTGAAGTGAAGATTAATAGTCCAGGAATGCGTGTTAGTAGAAAGTATATGTACAAGTCTCTGTACGTGAAGCCGTAATTATCTCTTTCTCTGGTATCTCGTATAACTCTCTGGGAATACCCTGTGTACTGTCCCCCTGACTCAACGTATCTTTCTGCTCGTATTCTCTCTGTCAGTATAAGTATACTTTGGACGAGTCCATCTTGTGTAAAAGGGGTCTCTGCCCCACAACAGAAAGAAAGTCTCGATAACCATTACACCAGTTGCCCTTTTCTTAATATTACATAGGATTTGCTTCCTTCACTAAAACTAAGCAGTAACTCTGATATAGCATCTTGTTTCGACTTTCCTCACACTGAAAACGGAACGGTTTATTATTTATCTTATGTAATGGCGAAATGTAATGCACAAATTAACAAGTGGAATATGAACAAAATATTTAAGGCTATGGACTAAAATGTATTTGAGACACGATTGGAAATTTTAATGTGGTCGCTTGTAAATGAAAACTGCCTCAAAAATAATTTAAATATCATCAATTTTAATCAGTTAAGGATTTACATAACTGAATAAAACCTTGCGATACATTCATTCTGAATTGCTTAGTAACAGTATCTAGATTGTATTGAAAGTTAAGATATCGGATCATTGCCAACGTTCCTACTTGATTTTCGTTATTAATATTAAATGGCCTCAACTTGATACTGGAGTCTGTTTTGGTGATGATTTCTCGTGTGCTCTAGATTGAATCCTTACATCGTTCGGTTGTGAGTCCAACGCTGTTGAACGTTGGCGCCTTGTCCACAAATGGATGCCTTAAATAGTGAAGATGAAAAGTTGCACTTTCGCCATATGATGCTCTATGAATTTCGGGAAAGAGTCAGCTTCGGAATTGCGACAAAGAAGAAAAAATAAACATTTAGAGGGTTTATTTGGATCGTTCTCCAGCTTTTTGGACGGTCAAAAAGTGATTTTGAAGATTTTGCCAGGATGATTTTAATCTAAACGATGAACCATAGTCCGGGCGACGTTCCGACATCGATGAAGATTGCTAAATGTTTTGAAATAGATATAAGAACTGCCTTTTGACATTTGAAGAGACTGGGGTTCAAGAAAAACTACCGAGTTTGGCGAATCGAAAAGGTGTGAAATTTCACCACGATAATGCATTTTACATAACAAACCTTACAGAAACTTAAAGTGTTGAAATAAGAAGACCTCCACTACCCATCATATTTGTTGACTTGTCCCATTAGGATTTTAATTTTTACAGAATTATTTAAATGACCAAAAGTTTGAGTCTCTACAGCCAGTTTAATATTAACTCTGAACCCTCTTCCAACAAAAAATACGAAGTTTCTATGAAAAATGTCTTAAAAAACTTGTAGAACTGAGGGAGACAGTTGTCAAATTGAGAGTATCTACTGGATTAATTAACGTTTTGTTGCTCTTTTTCTAGTATGTAAAATTTTGTTTTTAATTTTCTAATATGGCAAGATCTTTTTGCAATGATCTAATACCAGTCTAAGTAAGAGTATGCAGACATGTATTTCTTCAAGTGCAAAATGTAACGATTGATTAATAACTAACTTAAGCTGCAATGAATCTGTGTAATGAGAAAAAGTAACATTAAACAACGAAATTGAGAAACAAATAATTTTGATTGGGGAAACTGAATGGATGGTGAACTTAAAATAAACCTACCATTCTTTAAAATTTAATATAACGTTTCTTGTTCTAAATGCCAGATATGGCTATGAGGGGTTAAATATATGGGATGTTAATTTAAATCCACCTGCATTTCATAGTTTTCTAAATCAATGATTTTATAAGGTTCGTATAAAGTTATTAAATACAAACTTTACTCTTCCTTTTACTGTTTCCATTTCGTCGTATTTTTATATCTGTTCTGGTTAAAGACTTGTGAATTCTCTTCTTCATCCAATGCTTCTCTGTTACGTTTGATTTGATTTTATTAAAGCCATTTCATTTCTTTATGCTATAGTTATATGCAAAAGTATGTATATCTTTGAAATTCTTCGTATAATAATTATATACTATCTAAAAAGGAAGCACAATAAATCAACCAACCACAGATATAGTTTATTATGTCGTTATGCATTTAATTAGATTCTTATGGCAGGGGTCAGGTACGGTACGACAAAATAGAATTCATGGAAGGTAAATGAGATGTTTAAATATGAAGAGGACCAAGTCAAATGTTATGTTTTAAAGATTCCAGGTTCCATATCAGATTTAAATCATAAAATGAATACTTTTTAAAGCTTTTATCCTGCTGTAAACACATTTTTCTTATGGTTGTAAACATACCATGCTGTTCGATAAAAGTGACTCACCTTATCCTTTGAATTTAGCTCAATTTTCGTTTCTTCGGAGAAGAGGACATTCTTCCAGTCTTCTACGGTGAAATTTTTCTAATAGTGAGCCCATTCAAGCCTCTTGGCTTTGTTGGCTTTGCTTATTAGCGGCTTAAACCTTCGTGTACAAGATTTGTAGCCTTGTTCTAACAGCCACCGACGGACTGATGAAGAGGCAAGACTAACACCTTGCTCTTCGCTTAGACTGGCTGCAATTTCTTGGCTAGTTATAGTCCTATTCTTCGCAACTTCTCTCTTGATTACCCTGACAGTTCTATCATCAATCTTTTTCTTTAGTTCCATTGTTTCCTTCCTTGGAGCAGGAGTGGCATCATTATGTGCCCTAAGCACTCGAGAGACAATTGATTGCGAGGTTATAGCAATTTCTGCAATTTCTCTAGTAGGCTTGCCTGCTTTTGAGAGGGCAATAATAGATGCCTTAAGTGGTTCTGATGCGTGTTTGTACCCTTTCATCTGGTTAGAGACTTGAGTGGCTATTTCAAGCTGTTTTTATATGAGCTGTATGAGGCTTTCTGGAATATTCTGGAATACTCTAGATTTAATTTAAGCTGTTCTAGAATTCTCTAGAATATTGTTCTGAGTGTATTGTAAAATAGTTTTCAATATTTTGTCAAAAGCTCTTTAAATTTACCAGTTTAATCATTAGAATGCGATGTCTGAGTCACTTTTTTTGCACAGAGTCTTTCCCTGAATCTCATTTATATCCAAATTTATAATTATCAATAGAATACCTTAGGGTGAATAAACTTTTTTCCTAGGTGGTCGGTAAGGTGTCTTTATATTAGTAAGATTAAAAATTATTTTAACTCCCAAAACAATAGACAAAAAATATTTTTAGTAAAAAAATCAGGTGAGTCACTTTTATCGAACAACACTGTATGTTTTGCTGTCTGTACTTATTTCATGGTATGTGAATTATGGATATTTTCTTCATATAAAACATATGTAAAATATAATATTTCGAGAGAAAAATATCATAATTCAGATCCCGAAAATGGATTGTGTTTCTTTCCGTTTTGTTACATAGTTTTTCAATAGACACTTTCTATTCAGACGTTATGTTGCGACATGGAAGCGAAACCTTTCACTGAAATAAATCAATAGATAAGTGTTTTCTTTTAATGCCTTCAAAGAAAGTAAGTCGGTAATGCAACTAAGACGCAAGGGGTTAACGAATGTGAAAGAAAATGACAAAACTCTAGTGAGGTGTAAGGACAAAAACGAACAAGACTCAGGGAGACGGAAGACGGCACTTGACGTTGCATTTAATTTTTTTAACATCAGGTCGTCAAGAAGTAAGACACCAGAAGAGAATTGCACCGGCGAGAAGCGCAAGAGATGAAACTTTTAGAATAGAAGTTACGGTTCTGTTTAAGCTATTTCAACAGTAAAACGTTGAGACCTAGGTGCTATTCTATTAGCACGCTTACATTCATACGTTTGCTTAAAAGATATCTCATCTGAACAAATGCCTTGAGAATATATGTATAAAAGATAGAGGAAAGCCCTGACACGCCGGTAGGAAGGTGATTGAAGTAGAGGTGCCAGGCCAAGACCGATAACATTGCTGACATTTCCTTGGATTTCGCCGAGAATTTTGAGATATATAGCAGGAGCATCGGATCAGATATGGAAGAAATATTCAATGACCGGAAGAATGGTAGATAATAATTGTGCAAGATAGATTCTGGTAAATCGCAATTTAATCAAGTACAGCGCCAAAATTTCCGGAAAGATTGTAAGCCTGTTTAGAGAAAAAAAAAGTTCTCTGAAATGGCACCTTCTGTTGTATTATGTGATCCGACTCACTAACGATCACTTGCGAGATGACTCACTTCACAATCGATCTACAGCAGAAATTAACTCGTGATAGAACTGACAAAGCTTGTCATGGCAACAGTGAGCAAGATAATCATTATGGCCATATTGAAACCCTCTTCCGCAAAGGGTCAACCTCGTTTTCCCAATAGCGCTACCGGAAATGACGCCATCGTCACTGCAAGCGATTGTGATGAAGATAAGGTTGGCAGCTTAACCAGTGTTATGCGTGAGGCTGAATAGGCAGATCTCCCGAGATCAATACAATGGAGGTATCGAACAACTTTCAAGATTCAACATTGAAGGAATTTAAAAGTAAGTCGTCACTTCCGCACGCATAAACAAATGTATTCATATATCAAGGGCACAGTATAATTGTTGTTGCTTCTGGTAGAGAAGAGGCGGTAAAAGTTATAAGGGTTGAATAATTGACCTTGACTATCCGGATTCAATACATCCGATGAGATATGATAATGGCGTTCTTTTGTTAACAGATAATGATGCTTGACGGTGAGATAATCTTTATTCGTGAAGTTTTCTATCGTCAACTTATAATATATTACACTCTCCACCACCACTGTAGACGAGTGACATATAATACGGTCATTTTTCTATATGGTAATATCCTTAATCCAATATGTACATGTCACCATTAAAATAATTCTGATTCTGAAAAAATGTCATTTGGCGCCAGTTTCGTAAAATGGGCTTTGATAAAGAAACAAATATTGCGTTTGTGTGAAATTCTTCGGATTTTGTTGAAAACTAGAAACAGAATGCACACTTACAAAGCGTTCTGCAGCTATAAAATGTGTAAAAAGTTTTTAACAGAATGATTCCTGAAATTTAAAGAGATAACGCCTTATTCTGATTGGCCTTTTCTCACGAGTCACTGGACATATTAGACTTGATTCAATACAGGTATTGAGGATAGTAAATTTCGATAAATGCTTTTCTAAAATAACATTTGACATCTACTAGTGATTATCCATTAAAGATTAAAACCGCTACCCTATCGTTTGAATAAACGAAACTATTCTTGTTCACAGCGGATAGATAATGAGTGAAAGACACAAAAAGAAGATTTTTAGCCATCTTTAAAAAGTAGATGAAAACAGCTTTGGAATTTTTATCGTCACATGGCTACTTTTCTGGTGCACAATGCACCCCCTCTCCTGCAGTTTAAACTCTTTTCGACTTCAATGTCTAGATGTTCCCTGATTTCTGCATATTGTAAATGCACTTTCTTCATTCTTATACGTCCCGTTTTTTCCCATGTAAAACAGACCAACCGAATTCCACATTTTCTTCCTCTGTTCTTCTTAATGTATACAGCTTTGCGTTTTACAGAAGAGGAGACCATTCTTCATTTAATCTTGCCTGTCAACTACCATTGCCGTATAAACACTAAAATGTATTAGTCTACTCTAAACATATTCCTAACTGCAACTTATACTGAGTAGCTAGGATTACACATTCGTCATTAAAATCGGTTCCCCAAAATGATATTTCATATTACAACACTTTTTACATATTTCATTTTATAAGATAAATGCTTATTTAAATAAGCTCTCTCCCGCTCACGCACTCTCTCTCTCTCGCTCTCTCTATCTCGCTCTCGCTCTCACACTCTCCCTCTCTCTCTCTCTCTCGCTCTCTCTCTCGCTCTCTCTTTCGCTTTCTCTCTATCGCTCTCGCTCTCACACCCTCCATCTCGCTCTCTCTCGCTCTCTCTCCCGCTCACGCACTCTCTCTCTCTCTCGCTCTCGTTCTCACACTCTCCCTCTCGCGCTCTCTCTCTCGCTCTCTCTTTCTCACGCAGTCACTCTCTCTCTCTCGCTCTCTCTCTCTCTCTCTCCTAATTAGAGCAAACGCACAAAAGGGTTCAAACAAAACATTTTGAACTTTGGAGAATTTTTTATGTGCAATCATTAAAACTGCAATAAAAAAAAATTAAACGGTAACTTTACGGTCAATTTTTCCTTATCTGAATTATTATTGCCTAATCAAATTTATACACACACCAATATATATATATTTTGTTCCTGCTGTGAGGAACCAGCGTCAAAGTTTTTGAGACACCACTTATATGTAGGAGATAATGATTTAGTGATACAAGTCTTACTAATTAACCCATAGCTTGAAGATTGATGTGTATACTTATCTTTCCTTAGAGTACAAGCACGTAAGTGAATATTACGAACTCCAAAAGAACGTGAACTCGGCTCTCATAGTAAAAATTCTGAGCCATTATTCATTACACACACCAGTAAACACAAATTAAAGCATTCCTGGGTTAGCTACCCGGTATGCTGATCAAAAATTAGCTACAGACATACATAAGAATAAATACCCCCAAGGGATCCCGAGAGGGGGGGAGAATGAGATCCCTATTCGGATGGATCAACCGGAAACGAACCAAGCCTCACACCCACGGACAATGATTATGACTTGCCCATGCGGGAAAAAATGCAAGAATAAACGCGGCCTAAAAATCCATCAAGCCAAAATGAAATGTCAGATGGAAGCTAGCCAGCTGCAGCGCACAGGAAATTCTCCTGATGAGACGCAGGAAATACAGGGCCGGGAAGCTCACCACAGAGCCCAGTCTTTCCAAGCAGAGGCACAAGTATCAACCGAACTACCTCCTGAGACATTTCGGAAGAAGATCAAATGGCCAGCCGCCGGCGAAAAAAATGCTTGGCACGACTTCGATTCAGACATCAGCGAAATATTAAAGACAATCTCAAAAGGCTCGGTGGATACCCGTCTAAGTACTATGGCGAAAATCATAGTCAGCTACGCTTCAGAGCGTTTCGGATATGAGGAAAGGAAGACAAAGGAAAAAACAGCAGAAAGTCGAAGAGAAAATAAAATCAAACAATGTAGAGCGGAACTAAGAGCTATCCGAAAGCAATATAAGAAAGCAAAACCGGAAGAAAAGGGACCGTTGCAAGAACTCCGCGACATCATCCGTTCCAAAATGAAATCTTTACGGAGAGCAGAATGGCACAGGAATAGAAGGAAGGAAAGGGCGCGCAAACGATTAGCTTTCGTCACTAATCCATACGGTTTCACTAAGAAATTATTAGGCGATAAACGTAATGGAAGGTTAACATCTACCCCTGACGAAGTAAATGACTTCCTTAAAGAGACTTTGAGTGACCCAAATAAACACATACAGCTAGGAGAAAACTCTTCTCTAATCATACCTAATTTGCCTACATACCCTTTTGACTTAAAAGAACCAACGTTGAAAGAAATTCAAACAATATTAAAAACAGCCAGATCGGGATCAGCCCCTGGACCCAACGGAGTCCCTTACTTAGTTTATAAGCGTTGTCCACTGTTGCTTCGTATGTTATGGAGGTTGCTAAAAATTGTTTGGAGAAGAGGGAAGATAGCCGTACAATGGAGGTGCTCAGAAGGCATATGGATCCCTAAAGAGGAAGGAGCAAGTACAGTAAATCAATTTAGGTACATCTCCCTACTGAATGTCGAAGGGAAAATATTCTTCAGTATTATGAATCGACGCTTAACAGATTTCCTCTTAAGGAATAAGTATATCGACACCTCTGTTCAAAAAGGAGGCGTTCCAGGCATGCCGGGGTGCATGGAACATACAGGGGTCATCACGCAACTGCTTAAGGACGTAAAAGCACATAAGGGCGATATGGCTTTTCTGTGGCTGGATCTTAAGAATGCCTATGGCTCTATCCCACACAAATTAGTAGAAGAGTCGTTAAATCGCCACCATGTTCCTCCCCAAATAATAGAGACCATAACAGACTATTACAAAAATTTCAAAATGAGAACAGCAGCAGGAAATACAACATCTGCATGGCACATATTGGAAAAAGGTATTATAACAGGCTGCACTATTTCAGCTACCCTCTTTTCCCTTGCCATGAATATGCTCATAAAAGCGGCAAAAACAGAATGCAGGGGCCCTTTAACAAGATCTGGTCTACGGCAACCGCCAATAAGAGCATATATGGACGATATGTCCATAACTTCCTCGTCCGTGATTGGCGCCAGGTGGCTGTTAAAAGGTTTGGAGAAACTCATCTTATGGGCAAGGATGAGTTTCAATGCTGCCAAATCAAGGTCATTAGTGCTTAAAAAAGGAAAAACATCAGATAGGGATCGTTTCAAAGTGTCTGGCGAGTATATCCCAACTATAAAACAAAAGCCAATCAAGTACTTGGGTAAACGTTTTGACAATACCCTGAAGGACGCTGTCGCAATACAAGAAACGAAGGACATCCTAGAAACATGGTTAGATAAAGTAGACAAGTCTGGCTTACCCGGACGTTACAAGGCTTGGATTTATCAACATGTCATTCTTCCCAAAATATTGTGGCCTTTATCTATATATGAGTTCACCACCTCTACCGTAGTACATATTGAAAAAAAGATTAATTCCCGCTTACGGAGATGGCTGGGTCTGCCAAAGTGTCTAAGTAGCGCCGCCCTTTACGGAAACTCCAACATTCTTCAACTTCCTTTCAAAAGCCTTGTAGAAGAATATAAAGTCGCTAAGGTTTGTACAGTAATACAATACAAATTCTCCAAGGACCCAAATGTAGTAGGAGCAAATGTTGAGGTTCTAACTGGGAGGAAATGGAGCGCTGTAAAGGAGTTGAAATTGGCAGAAGAGCGTCTTCGTGAAAAAGTGGTGCTAGGCACTGTTGCCACGGGTCGTGCAGGGCTGGGTTTCTTTCCTACTGTTAGAATTGATAAGGCCGTAGGTAAGGAAAAACACCAACTCTTATTGAATGAAATTCGCGCAGGGGAAGAGGAAATGAGAGTAGCAAAGATGATCGGGTTTAAACAACAGGGTTCATGGACAAAATGGGAGACTATAATACCTAGGAAAATCGGATGGTCAGAATTATGGCGTAACGAATTGGGCACGAATTTTTTGATCCGATCTGTTTACGACCTTCTACCAAGCCCCGTTAACCTACAGTTATGGACTAAATCAGAATCGCCTTTATGCCCCCTATGCGGTCAAATAGGTTCTTTGAAACATATTCTTAGCAACTGCAAATCAGCCCTAGCTGATGGTAGGTACAGATGGCGCCATGATCAAATACTGAAAGAAATAGCAGAAGTCGTTAGTACAGCCGTCCGTACAAACAGACCGAATCCAAATAGGAACGTCATAAATTTCATTAAAGCTGGCGCGAAACCGAACCCAAAGAAAATGACCGCACCCAATTGTTTATCATGTGCAACAGACTGGGAACTTAGGGTGGATTTAGGTAAAAGGCTAAACTTCCCCGATCACATTTCCAAGACCCGATTGCGTCCAGACCTAGTCCTCTTTTCGAATAAACTAAAGAAAATCATCATGTGGGAGCTAACAGTCTGCTATGAGGATAATGTAGAAGAAGCCAGTGAAAGAAAAAAATTAAAATACGATGAATTACTGGAAAACTGCAGGAATAATGGATGGAAGGCATGCTGCAAGCCAATTGAAGTAGGCACAAGAGGGTTTGTGGCAAAATCACTAGTCAGTGCCTTAACAGATATTGGGATAGTGGGAAATAAGAAACGTAAGGCCATCCAAACCATTACTGATACAGCAGAAAGAGCAGCTAAATGGTTGTGGCTAAAACGAGCAAGTGCATGGACGAGCAAACCAAGGAAAATCTAAATTAAATGTTAATCCATTAATTTTATGCAAAGCCGTAGTCGGTTTGTAAATATGTATACTTATAATTGAAAACAGTTTTTTAAGTTTTTTTTTTTTTATTTACACGTTTCGTTTAGTCAGCCTTTGTAAATAATATATACAAATCTTCAAAGGAAAGGTGGAAGGAAAGCGTTTTTTTTTTTTTATTCTACTTAGTTAATTTTTTATCCTATTTATTATCTCTTTTTCTTCAATTCTCGCGAAATCAGTTTGGCTCTTTATTTACACAAGTAACATACGCTATTTATTTCATGTTATTTACTTATTATTTACGTTCATTCAGCGTAAATGTTGAAGAATTATATCGCATAACCACTGTTTTTTTTACTTGCCAATATATTTTAAACGATTTTCATTATGATATTTATATGTACTATCGGTTTAACTCGCTGCAAGTTATTTATCTTAAACGTAAAAACTAGTAATTTAGTCTTTTAATGGCCGAATTTATTTTTATTTTTATTTTTTTTTTGTAAATAGTAATATATTAGATGTAAAATGAAACTTGAGGGGAAGTGGATAAAAACGGAAAACATATTTACCTTTTAAGTATCCGACGAATGGGTGTATTAAAATTACCCCTCGTCCCGTTTCGTAATTTTTTCTTTTTATAATCTAAATTTAAAATTTATTTTCGATAGATTAAAGGTTTTTTAACTTGTCAATATGTTTTAAACATTTTATTAATTATATCTATTTGTACTCTCGGTTTAACTCGTTGTAACTTATTTTATTCGTCAATAAGTTTTTAAAGTCCTTTTAAGGTCGAATTCCCTTTTATTTTGTAAAAAGCAATATATTAGATGTACTAAGAACCTTACTGGGATGTGGGTAAAACGGAAAACATAATTACCTTCTAAGTATCCGATGAAAGGGGGTCCACTAAAAAAAAGAAAAAAAATCCCCCGCAAACAACTTAAATAGAGCACACACCATTGTGATTGGCTATTGATCAACTACCAATCAAATGCGCGATGACGGGGTATATTATAGAAGTTAGTGTCTGTAAGCATTTTTAGAGGGCGTATCAGAGTCCGATCAGCTCTGATGGGGTCGACTTGGTGAGGTCAGTATGATGTTTGAAAGACCCGAAACTGCCCAATGATCCATTTCAGAACATCACTGACGACGCCCTCTAGCGCTAAAGAGCGTATATTCAAAGCAGAAATTCAAAGTATATATATATATATATATATATATATGTGTATATATATATGTGTATATATATATATGTGTATATATATATATGTGTATATATATATGTGTGTATATATATATATGTGTATATATATATGTGTATATATATATATATATATATATATATATATATATATATATTTGGAAAATATTGTGGAAAAGGTTTACTTGTGACACGTTTCATTCTTCAGTACTTCATCTGACTAAATATTTTAGAATGGTAGGGCTACACATGCTCCCAGCAGAGGTGAGCTGAGAATTTCAGATTTTTTTTTTATCTAGCCGAATTCATTTTAAATCTTTCTCTTTCTCCTTCAATCACTTTTGTGATTAGGTATTCCACACTGTGATATTGGAAGATATTACCAGGAATGGCAAAATGTTGTAAGAGCCAGGGCGCAAATTTATTGTAGATGAAGCAACAGAAATATGTTTCTACAGAAGCTTGCTGAGAATATCATGAACCGTATATGTAAGCAACGTGGAAGTATTAGAGACAATGGAAACAGTAAAGGACACTTATTCTTAATATCAATAAGAGACAGTTGAAATATCAAGGGCACATAATGAGGATTGAAGGCTTGGAAATTTTGAAACTCACATTTTGAATAGAGGAAAATGCATTCAAATTAAACTTAATTTAGTAAATTGTTGAATTTCTCCTTAGTAATGTTCCTGTCAAAAAATATAGATATGATAATACAATATATCGTTTGGTTCTTAATATCGAGCATGGTCTGAAATATCCTCAATTTCAACGGAAATTTTTGTATCGAAAAATAAAAAAAACACAAAAGTCAGTGGAAGCTACACCTTGAAGAGAGATTAAACATGACTGATTCGTTTTCCACACATTATCAACCCGTTGGAGGTTATTTAGAGACGAAAATATCCTTAGATTGCAAATATATATATATATATATATATATATATATATATATATATATATATATATATATATGTATATATATATATTCATTAAAAACGACTGACAAGGTGCTTTTATTTAGTTTTTTATATAATTTCTCGTGCGATCTAATAAAGTTTTTCTTTTCAGAGGATAAATTATATAAAAATTGTCCGAATGTTCTTTTCCGAGCGCTTTCGGCTATACTTTTAGCCATTATCAAGGATTGTATTTCAATTGTTAGAATTAGAAATAGTTTGTGTGTGTTTTATAAAGTGATTCATTTTTTTTTTTTTTTTTTTAGGCTAAAAATAATGGAAGCCTTACTTATAAAATTAAACAAACCAACCCTTAATAATATTAACTTTGAACATGGACATAATATCTTGACCGTGTTTTGAAAAAAAAAAATGAATCACTTTATAAAACACACACAAACTATTTCTAATTCTAACAGTTGAAATACAATCCTTGATAATGGCTAAAAGTATAGCCGAAAGCGCTCGGAAAAGAACATTCGGACAATTTTTATATAATTTATCCTCTGAAAAGAAAAACTTTATTAGATCGCACGAGAAATTATATAAAAAACTAAATAAAAGCACCTTGTCAGTCGTTTTTAATGAAATGTGCTTGAAAGAAGGATTGCTGCCTAAATACACAAATATATATATATATATGTGTGTGTGGGGGGTGCATCAGAAATAATTTAACAAACATTGTGTCCAGTTGCACACACCCAAAAAGGACAAAAATCCACATAAACATATGTCCGCAAATCCCTGATTTTTGAAGTAAGATTACTGTAGATGGTGTCATATTGCCATATAGACCAGGTTACATTTGTCATCCTCGTGCAGTTGTGGCGAGTCTGTCTTCAGCGGTTAACGTGTGTAGTTGCGAGCTAACTGAGAAATGTTCCATTTAATAATGGCGGGATATTCATATAGTGAGCAGGCAAATATTATTTTTGCATACACCCACGAGATTAGTAAATGACGCGAAGTTGCACGGCTACGCCAGATTAGTTTCCAGTCCGAAGGGTGGTCGATTCATTCAAACTTTGCTTCTGTTTAACGTCGCATTGTTGAGACAGGATCCGTGGCGCAACAAATTATGAATCGAGGAGACCGATTGTACATTTAAAAGCATCTACCTTAAACGTTCAAATGAATAACACAAAAACGAAGGATTTGCGGACAATTGTTTATATGGACTTTTGTTCCTGCTGTGAGGAACCAGAGTCAAAGATTTTGAGACACACAGGCATGTTTTAGTGATACAAGTCTTACTAAGTAACCCATAGCTTGAAGATTGATGTGTATACTTATCTTTCCTTAGAGTACCTGCACGTAAGTGAATATTAAGAACTTCAATAGGACTTGAACTCGGCTCTCCGATTAAAAATTCTGAGCCATTATTCATTACACGACCCGTGCATCCAAGTTTACAACACCTTGTATTCCTCAGCGGTCAATCAGCTATGTACAGACCAAACAAAACTATCCAAGATAACCATGATTTTCGACGAGTAAGACTATCGCTAAGATATCAATAGAACCAGATAAACTCACCTGTCGAGGTTCAAGACCCAGCAAATACAGGTTCGTCTGAGAAGTTGGTTTTAACACAGGTTTCCTTTTAAAACGTCTAAAGAAAGTGGCATTTTATTTTTTTCGATTTGTCAAACTAAATTATTGATTGATTCTTTTTTTTATGAATACTTTTCATTTTATATAAATCCAGAAAATATTTTTAGATTGTAATTTTTTTTCGGGAGATCATAAGGGTTTAGTGATACAAATCTTGCTAATTAACCCATAGTTGGGGAAGAAGAGGTGGATTCATAGCTTTGCCAAGATTATTTGCGCGTAAGAGAATATAACGGGAAAACGACAGGAATTGGAACTCGGCTCTCCGATTAACAATCTCGAGCCATTATCCATTAAACCATCCGCGCATCCAAGCTTAAAGCACGTATCATTCCCAAGCGGTCACTCTTCTATATACTGACCAGGCACAATGTTTCTTGACGTCGGTGATCGAACGTTAACCGGTGTTTGATATGGTCGAAAGCCCAGAAGGAAAGTATTACTAACACATTTGCAACATTAATTAAACATAAAAACAATTTTTTATAGATTTCGACTTCAATTTTTACACGGTAATATTCGAAGAGATTGACTTTAATGGAAAACATATAAAAATAAATCCGTCTAGAGATCTAACGCAAGTATACAGCGATAAAAGCGATTCACCTGCTTTTTTTACTTAAAGATTTTTTCGCCTATTGTTTTTGGGGTC
Source organism: Acanthosepion esculentum (assembly GCA_964036315.1). NCBI lineage: Eukaryota > Metazoa > Mollusca > Cephalopoda > Sepiida > Sepiidae > Acanthosepion > Acanthosepion esculentum. The sequence goes on from OZ038485.1 coordinate 131,234,876, forward strand.
AAACTAATTTTTAATCTTACTAATATAAAGACCTCTTCCCGACCACCTATTAAAAAAAGTTTACTCCCCCTAAGGTATTCTATTGATAATTATAATTTTGGATATAAACGAGATTTAGGGGAAAACTATGTGCAAAAAAAGTGACTCACTTATTTCCTGCAACTAGTAATCAATAGAAACATAACCGAACAGCTTTAAATAAAGAATAATAGAGGTATAATTTATTTATAATAGGTAATACAGTTCGAAATATTTAATAATCTATGGGTCCTCCTTTATTTTAAATAACCTTTTCAACCCTTTTTGGCGTTGACTTGATTAGGTTCTGGCAAATCTCATCTCCAAGCATTGAATTCCATTCGGATATGAAATTCACAATCAAATCCTCTTTGTTGCTCAACTGCTTTCTCGAGAGTCTGTACTTTATAATGCTCCATAAGTTTTCTATGGGGTTGAGGTCAGGAGCTTGGGGTGGCCATATCATAACACTCACCTGCTTCTCATCAAAGTATTCCTTCATCAATTTTGATTTGTGACAGGGATCATTATCCTGCATAAAAATGAGCTTGGTGGGGTCGATTTGCACCCTTTCAGCAGAAGGGAGCAGACAAGACTCTAAAATTCTCTTGTACTGGTCGCTCCTGGGGGTCTTTTCAATAGGTTCTAAGAAACTAGTTCGATTATAGGAAAATCATCCCAAGAACATTATACTGAACGGGTGCTTGACAGTACTTACTGCTAAATTCAAAAAGCTTTCAAAGCTTTTTCTTCGGATATTAGATCGCTTATCCTTTGAATTTAGCTCAACTTTCGTTTCATCGGAGAAGAGAACATTTAGTAAAAAAATCAGGTGAGTCACTTTTATCGAACAACACTGTATATATATTAATTAATATCTAATTCAAGTATATATATATTAATCAAACATAAAATTGATTTTTGAAAGACATTGACTTCAATTTTTATAAAATAATATGGCAAAAGGTTGATTTTAATGGAGAATATGTAAATTGTGATCGTACGGGGACAGGTGTTTCAATATGACATAGCCGTAAGCGAAAATAACGCCGTACACAAATTCAATCACGGACGTAACACTTCCGACTGAGCAGCCACCCAGGAGATTGTTTGTCCATGCAGGCACAGTAATGTTCTCTTTGACTTGTTGCCAAATTAAATTAAGGCCATACAACCAGTATTCAAAATAGCGTGGTATATTTTGGACAGAATTCATACCTTCTCTAAATATAAGAAGAAATATAATTATTTTGCAACGTGAAATTCATATGGAAAGAGAAGGAGAGAGAGAGAGTTTTTTTTTCTCCACAAAGACCAGAGAAAAAAGTGGTGGGTGCTGAAATATTTGGTGCCAATTCGATTAATCGACTAATCTTCTTCCTGCCAACATGCATGAAATGAGCGTTTCCATTCTCAGCAACTCGTGTTGCACAGATACTGCCTAATTATATTTTACTCTCAGTGAATCTTCATTTGGTGTAACGGATTTCGGGATGGGCGATGGATATAGAGGCTAGCCGTATTCAAATAACATACTTCTATGTTGATTTAGAAAAAAGTTGCATTTAGCTAGTTCAACAGTTGCCACCTATCTGTGGTTTATATAACAGGATATACTGAACTCTCTGGCCTTGAATGGAAAACGTTGAATTTTACATTGCAAAAGGCTGCATCACTATCTTGTCCATTCTGAGCTTCCAAACTAGGTATTTATAAAGATGTCGCTCCCATTTACTTCTGTCTGAAAGGCAAATCCGACAAATCTAAAAAAAAATAAGCCTGGTAGCGGCTTTTGAAAATGGCCTCCAATCCGTTGTTAATTGTGGTAAGAAATGGCTTGTAAATTTTAACGCTTCCAAAACAAAATTGATGTTATTTAATCACCGTAAAGAACCTTTTTCTGTCTGCAATATCATGGATGACACTAGACTCCTGGAGAGCAACGCACTGCACCTTTTTTGCCTCACTTTAATCACTGACTTGAAGTGCACTGACTACAAGATATCAATAGCTGCACATTCAGCAAAGAAATTTGGATCAAAATTTTTCCCGCCAAAATCCATCTTGCACATTTACAAATCTCCTATTTGTCCGCCCATTGAATATTGTTGCCATATTCGGTCTGGTGCTCTTGCTATTCATCTGGAGATTCTTGAGAAAATCCAAAGAATGATCTGTAATGTAATCGATCCTGTCCAGGGATTTCGACTCCAGTCACTTTCTCACCGACTTGATGTGGCCTTCCTCTGTCATTTCTACACCTATTTTCATGCAACTGCCGATTCTACTACAACAGTTTATTTTCACGGACTTCCCTCGCTTTCGTTCAATTGATTCCCTGAAAACTAAATCTTCAAACATCTAAATGCAGCATCAATTTTCTGTCTTCTCAAATCCCGTTCATCTTTTTTCGTTTCCTCAATTCGCCCTATTTTCAGTCTTCTCTGTCACTGTCACTCCCTGTAATCCCCTGCGCACTAGTAGCATTCCCGCACTGCTTGGGGCGAAAGGATTAAAAGAGCCATGGCAATGTCCAGATTATAACGAAGAAGAAAGTTTAGGAGGGCCATGACCGCCTAATTCCCGAAAGAAGATAGCATTTAAAATAATCTTAAAAAGAACTCAGACATTTCTCTATTGGAATACGCGTTGTCATCATATGGTAAATATTCTAGTGATATTATCTATTTATTATTTGAATGGATTGCATCCCTGCAGAAGGCCGTAGAGCAATTGGCCGGAAAAAAATTTACAACTAACAAAAGAAATCCAATGAATACCCGGAAAATATATCATCAGAGTACTTATGGTAAAGACTAAATAAATTGATGTCATCAGCCCAATTTAGTAAATCTTTTACACTATTATCTGAGGTGAAACAACTGAATCAGGATAGAAGAGCATGTGTAAGATGAAAGAAGCCACAAATTTTCCTGTAGCGATACACAGACTTATCAATAACATTTTCTATCACTTAACCTACTTCTAATACATATTCAGTAAATGTAAAATAGCAATGTTGATATACTAGGCATGTCTATTTCATTTGAAGAATTGCTGCTACATACTCGTCTTGCTTTCGTTTCATTGAAATTTGTTCTAGCTCTGTACTAATCTTAAGATAAAAATATATCAATGTATACGTCATATTATCGATGCCAAAAGAAGTTTAATGCCAAAATGACTGTCATAGAGCCCGCAGTTTCCAAAACAAGAATATTTATGTTGTATGATCAGTAGGGTTAGAATCAGCTAAGTCCGAATCATGTTAATTAATTTCGAATTCGTTGGCATTAACCTCCTAGCATCCAATTAGGTCGTGGTTGTTATAGACATGTTGACCCTGACCTATAAACCATAGCCTATGTTATTGCATCTGGTCTGCTTATCAGTCGCTTTTCGTCCACAGAATAGCAATATGTTACTATGACGTGTGTCCCAGTCATAAATCTTGAGACTGTATGTAAGTACTTTCACCTCTTTTGATCAATTTGGATTCGACCTGTCTAGGGGCAGCATTGTTCAACTGAAAACAGACTGAAAAGACCAAGTAATCAAGAAAGGCAAATGGAGGTTTGGACGTGCTCACCTGCTTTAGACAGAACCTTATCAAAAGATATGTTGCACAGAGGTTTGTAGGCAATTTATAAATCATTTCAGACCGATACATTTTGTAATATATGATTTATACATGAGTATATACAGGGTACGATGGATAAATGTTCGTCTAAATTATGCAAAAATGAAAATAATACTGACAACTCATTTTAACAGGTATTTTTACCAAAATTACACAAAATTATCTTTAAATCCAAAAGAGTAACTTTATTCAATAAAATCGCCTGCATCTCTTCTGACCGGTTTCCTTGTTTAAGTTGGTGAATGCTGCCATAATCCTTGTTTTCAGTTCATCTTTGATGTTAAAAGGAGTTATGTTCGTCTCTCACTGAACTACGCCCCACACATAATAATCAAGTAGGTCGCAGTCTGGGGAGTTAGGTAACCTGATGCAAGGAGAGATGTGGGCTTCCGAGTTTGTCTAACAGCCATGCCTGGGATCTCCTTCTTGTGTGGCATGGTGCGGAATCCTATTGCTATACAGAGGGTCTTCCGGCAGTCGCCATCTTGACCCGGGTCAGCATTACTTTCTCAAGGCAGTTGATGTAGGCCTCCGTGTTGAGTCTGAAGGCCTAACCAACAAATTCAGGAGTTATTTTCTTATCAGAACGATCAGGGTCAGTTTTCTGACCTGCCATACTTTCGTAATTACCTTTAGACTCATCCAACTCATTCCGAATTCTTTGCACTGTCCTCAGATTGTCACCCAGACACACTAGAATGTTCGTATTGGAGATTCCGACGTGAATGCCAAGCAGTACATCATGCCTTTTCCAGATTTCTGACGGAGTGAGTGGCGTCACTTTTTTCTCTCTTTTTAACAAAGAAGGTGCAGATAAAATAAAATAAAAACAACGCGAAATTAAAAGACATTTCATTGAAGACAATTTACCGATCGCATCCTGTATGAACTTAATAAAATGTAATTGCATTTATTTCTCCACTGGCTTATGCGGGTATTGAACTCACACTCTTTGGGGCCTGTTACTGGATCTAACCAACGCCTTTATCCACTGTGCCATGTGTCCTTGAACTGGAGAAGTTGGAGATGGGAATTAACAGGAGATAACTGATAAGTAACATCCATTAGACACGGCATGTGGAACTAGAACAGTTTACCCCAGTGAGCGAAATAAAGGGTTCAGTTCGACATTCCAACCACCTGAAGAAGTCCGGAGCGTACAACGGCCGAAACGTTGTAATAAATATAGCGACAAAGATGAGGACAATAGTCCGAATAATGTAAATAGTGTACATAATACCTCATTTTAGAAATATAGACAGATACTGAAAGGCTAAAACGTTATAATAAATATGACGACAAAGATGAGGACAGTAGTCCAAATAATGTAAATAGTGTACATAATACCTCATTTTAGAAATATAGACAGATAATGAAAGTTCAAAACGTTGTAATAAATATGGGGACAAAGATGAGGACAATAGTCCGAATAATGCAAATAGTGTACATAATACATCATCTCAGATATATAGACAAATATATCTATACTAGTGTGCCTCAATGGTCGAATGGTTAGTTGTTTAGCGTTTCTGCAATGGGATTCTGTTCGATTCTCAATAGAGTTGATTTAGCAGAAAGGTGAGATATTGATAACATCGGCGTGAGAATATGTCCACAATATTTGGTAAAGGAGTGAAAAAAAACATATCATGGGGTTACTGAAGATGCGGGAAGGAAATTGTATACGTTTAACTATTCAAAATGGCCATGCTAGCAGGAGGTAAAAAATATTCGTGATCGAAGGTTTCTGCTTATCCAGCTGGGCTCAAACAAAGACATCACGCAGATGTGAAATAATTCACTCCAAGTTCTACTGCATTTCTGTCTAAAGATAGTAGCTTAGTTGGAGGACTAAAACATTGTTTGAATGTTCACCCAAATATTAATACAAAAACGTTGCTTCTATTTGAAAATGCATCAAGCAGTGGCATTCCTCGAACCAAAACACAACCATCATGTGTATATATATATATATATATATATATACATACATATATATATATATATATATATATATATATATTGATAATATTAGTAGTTAATATTTATATATATACATATATATATATATATATATATATATATATGTGTGTGTGTGTGTGTGTGTGTGTGTGTGCGCGCGCGTGTGTGTGTGTATTCCCAAGAGGATAGAATCCAGGTAGAACTCAATGTCCAGGACAGAGTAAGAATATAATATAAAAGGCTCAAACACTAATATTCCATAGTTATAATTTATTAGATTGGAATCGTAATCACGATCCAATTCGTCAGACATACAAAATCAAAAAGAATTCGGAAAATATAACTCCAGGTATGAAAAGCAAATTTTTAGTCAGAGTGTATATAATATATACAAGGATTGGACAGAATGATTGGAACAAGTGCAAATTACACTCCTATAATTCAAAGACTTATTATATTAAGAACTTTAACTAAAACTTCGTAATTGCAGGTTATACGTGTATTTATCTAATTTACTCTCTTTCTTTTATTTATTCTTAGAATTTAGTAAAATTTAAGATAAATGCGTGACCCCTCCGAGTTCGAAAAAGGGCAAATTGTTGAAGCTCGCATGGTAGGCGCCTCGATCACTAAGGTTGCTGAACTGTTTGGTTTTCGAGAGCTACCATATCCAGAACTATGACGCAATTCGAGAAACAAGGCAAAACCATTAGCAACTGTAGAATTTCAGGCCGGACTTGCACACTTACTAACAGGGACCGACGAGCATTGAAACGCAATGTGGCGAAAAATCATCGGATTACTGCGGCCAAAGTGACTGCTGATTTGAATAATCATGTGAATAGTCCAGTTTCTACTAAAAATGTTTGTTGTGAGCTCCATAAGGCTGCATATCATGGAAGAGCCGCCGTAAGGAAACCTCTTCTCTCCACTCGCAACATTCATGAGAGGTTGAAGTGGTGCAGAGATCACAATGCCTGGTCTGTAGACCAATGAAAGCAAGTCATATTCTCAGACAAGTCCAGTTTTTCTCCTTTTCTAACTTTAGGGCGTGTTTATGTGTGGAGGCAGCCCAAAGAAGCTTACGACCCTGACTGCCTTCTTCCAACAGTGAAGCATGGAGGTGGATCAGTGATAGTTTGGGCCACCATATCATGGAAATGTCTTAGTCCAGTAGTTGCCCTGCATGGTAGAATCAACAGCAAAGATTACCTGAACATTTTGGGAGATCATGTTGATCCAGTGGCCCAGACTTTATTCCCTGATGGTGACTGCATCTTCCAAGACAATAAGGCTCAACATGTAGTGGCCTCCCCAATCTCCAGATATCAATATTATTGAAGACTTGTGGTGCATTTCGGAGCTTCAAGTTAGGAGACGCTATCCTCGACCGTCGTGTCTTAAAGAGCTGGAGCAGGTGTTAATGGAAGAATGGCTGAAAATTCCTCTGGATGAAGTCGGGAAGCTGTATGGTTCCATTCCTAGACGTATTAAAGCTGTATGTGAGGCTAAAGGAGGACCAAATCCATATTAAATAAATATTCTTTGAATATAACAAGTGTTTCAATTATTTTGTCCAACCCCTGTATGTATATATATATATTGTTGGTTGTGGGTGGGGTTGTTGAACAAAGACAGCTGCGCCTAAGAAGTTACCTTCGACATGAATTGTGTCTCCTCCCTAAATGACATGCATATTCAAATAAGAACCGCCAGGTAAATCCTCAGTATACCTACAAAATATACCGTTCCTGTTGGTTAATATTAATTGTATTTTGAAATCATTGACTTGCATGTTAAAACGTGACAGCTGTTATAATCATAGTTGTAAAAAATTGATTTTTCTTTCACTTTCAAATATTCCATCTTAGCATATTGAAAATCCACGATAAAACCCTCAAAATATAACATATTTTTCTTTTGAAAAAATTGTTTTGCCCCAAGCATCAAAGGTTTTTGAAGTCGAATCGTTATGATTGAAGTTATAATTATTTGTCAATTGTCAGTGTTTATTTTAACAATTCTTTTTTGCTATCTTTACTCTCTTTCCTTCAATATCCAGTTCTTGCTTGTGGCTTCAATTGGCATTCTAAACATGATCGCATTATTCTACAAGCTTTGTTCTGTATTGTTCTTGTACGCAAGAACTTTGCCATTCTTCGAGATTTAACATATTTCTTGCTCATTACCTATTTGGGTTTATTTTAAAAATTTGAATTTTAAATTTCATTTCGTTCTGATAATCTGATAATGTATATTTTTTTTATTCCGATTTTAAATTCTCATTATTATAATTTTGCTATTTTCAAACAGTTCCTCTTTTCAATTATAATATTATGGTACTTTATATGGCATTATTATGTTTTTTAAATGCCTTACAGTTCCCAGTGTGGTAATTATTATTATTATTATTATTATTATTATTATTATTATTATTATTATTATTATTATTATTATTTATTTCCTTTGATATCTGCGGTTTACACATTTCTTTCCGGGTCCCGCCCAGGGAAATAAAGTTAGAAATGCTATCATGACACTTTCCACTGCAAAAAAAAAAAATTAATACATAGATAAAGCCCTTCGTAAAGTGTGGGCTGTACTTGTCAGAATATTTTTTGTGTCTCTTTGAGGCATGGACTTCCAGGGATCCCTTCAATTAGTCTACCGGAATCTTTTCGAACCAATCCTATGGCTCCAACTATTAGGTTGATGCAAAAATAATGTCGTTATTTACATAAGTAACATACGTGAGAAAACGACATTATTTTTGCACCAACCTAATACAACAGGGATGTTGATGTTCCCATGTGCCACATTTTTGAGATTTCTATTTCAAGCTCCTTGTATTCTGACAGCTTTTCGAATATATATTGATATTAATATTGCTATTATTAACAACAACGGTAAAATCTTCGTTTATAAGTATTTGGATCCCAAGAATAAAGGACGTGCTTCACGTGACAACGACATAACTTCAATTTCAACGGAATTTACTTAGATTTTTTTCTCTTTTTCTCTCTTATGATCAGTATTATAAAACTAAAGAAAAATATCCCCAATCATGTTATTACACGAATATATATTTACTATATATATATATATATATATATATATATATATATATATAGATAGATAGATAGATAGATAGATAGATAGATAGATAGATATTTACCCATAAATATAATTAATATATAGATACTAATGATATTTAAAGAAAAGTTTATTATAAGTGTTTGCATGTTATGGTTTATAAAATAAAAAATGTATATAAATTAATAATAAATAACTTTGGACCAAAAATAACCGATAAATCTCTATCATGACAATCGCCACAATTACCACCGCCCCCAACCACCACCATTAGCACCATCATCATTATTATTACTATTATTGCATTCGTTTTGCTTCACTTTCTTCTTCCTATTATTTTGATTCCCGCTTTGGTCACACTACCTACCATGACTGCGGAAAGATGAATGCCAGTTAGTGGCGTGTGTTGTAATTGCTACATTTCATAATCTTTTTCTAACTCGCGTAACATCATATTACAGTACACGTTACATGGATAAAATTCTTCTTAGTGTGGCCGCTGCACTTGTCAAGACATTTTTGTATTTCTCTGAAGCTGGGGTTTTTAGGGATTTTTATTCAATGTGTTGTTGTGTTCCTCTTTTATCATTCCAAGTGCTCCTGCTATGACTGGTACGGTTCTTGTTTTCAATTTCCACATTTTTTTATTTTATTGTCCAGGTTTTTATACTACGATAGTTATTATAAATTATTATTATTATTATTATTATTATTATTATTATTATTATTATTATTATTATTATTATTATTATTATTATCAGAAACAATCTCGATTCATTTAAGTGACCACCTTCATGTTCAAATACGTTCTATCCCTGAAATTGAGCACTTTTACCCATAAATAAAAAAACATATACTGTATATATACATAAACTTTCCGTGTGCATACTTGTATGCACGCATTTAAATATATATATATATATATATATATATATATATATATATATATATATATGTATGTACACGGAAAGTTTATGTATATATACGGTATATATATATATATATATATATATATATATATATATATATATATATACATATATATATATACATATATATATATAAATATATATATATACACACACATATATATATATACACCCACACACACACACACACACACACACACACACACACACACACACACACACATATATATATATATATATATGCGTGTATGGGAAATTTCAGATATATTTAAAAATGGAAAAGGATAATACAAATAAAGACAAACAGAAAACTTATCTTAGTTGACGCGTTTTATTCCCTGACGGACTTTATCAAGTCAAATTTAAGGATATTATTTGGCGACAAATATGTATAGACAAAAGTAAAAAAGGTTAATTTTTCAATTTTCTTTTAAATCTAAAATGGCTTATATATATATATCAGGCGAGCTGAAAAATCCCAGTGAATTATGGAGGATACCAAGTGCCGTAATTTAATTTCTAATAAACAAATGTGAGGAAATGTTTATGTAGTTTATTTTATTTTCTAATTAGAAAATGTCAGCTAGCAAATATATAGCCGGCCAGATATTTCTGAGACTATTTTTTTAATTTTTATTATGGGAAACAATCTATTTTCTTTGGTCATTTGGCTTTGAAAATGACTGAAGTTAAATTTCGGATATAAACAGACAGATTTGCGTAAAAATCAAAACCTTACTCTCATGTCAAACATCGCCAGTTGCCAACATTCGGAAAGAATCTTTCTTATATTTTCGTGATTTTGACAGCGTTAATTAATCAGGCAGTTTCAAAATAAGAAACAAATAATCTATAAGAAAAATAATCATTTCTTTGATGGTAGATTCGATCTGAATGAGAAGAAAGTGAAAGAACTGGTTCGTAAATTTGGGGAAAATTTAATTATGCGTTTAATCCCTGGACCGTGTAGTACAGTTTCAGATTCAAGGGAAACACCACTATGAATAATTCAGCAGTACTAAAATGATGAAAGCACGATGAGGTAATGAATAGCGGTTGGGAGAACAGCGTTCGAATTCTGGTCGATTTCATTACATTCACTTACTTGCTGATGCATTTGTGAAAGAAACAAATCCATCTCCTTCATTTAGCTAAGGCCAAATTGCATGACATGTTGGATCCTATAGCCTTGGGTGGCAAACGATGTAGGAGAAGGAAATATTGAAATCAAAAGTAGCTTGGAGAGGGTTTGATTCCGCGAAGCTATCTTGCCCCCACAACTCTAACGGGTTATGGGTCTTGTGATCCTGATTAAAAAGAATTAAATGAAAAAAATACATCGACTATATATCTCATCGATTAAACAATCCCCTGGGTTAATTTGAACCAAAATCTCTTCAAGAAAGCGGGAGGGAAACAACAGCCAAACGTTGTGATAGAAATTACAATGTAACGATCGTTCATGGCAGATTAAAATGTCACGGGAATTCGAAATATAGTCATTCTTATCTTCTACGTGTATTAAAATGATAATCCGACTTAATAACTTCATAAAGTAAGAGGCAGGGTGGAATAATGGATAGTGGCTCGGATTGAGGAATCGGAGAACCGAGTTCGAATTTCAGTCGAAACCATTACATTCACTTACGTGCTAATACCGTTGGGAAAGGTAGGTATCATCTTCTTCTCCCCCCAGCTATGGGTAAATAGCTGGGTTCTATAGCCTTGGAGGGCAACTGGTCTACCACAGAAAGAAATGTCAACATACTCCGGGGAAAAATCTGCCTCGTCAGTCAAGCGTGTTTGAAGCGTAGCACATAACTAACTAACTGATAAAGTAGAAAACTTCTTGCAGTTTGCACACACCCATCTTTTGCAGGGTTCTTCATTTTGTAATACCTCCATTTGTTTATATATATATCATCTGTTAGAAAAGTCACTTGTGGTCTATGCTCTCCTGTAAATCATGACTGTCATGTCTTGAATGTAAAAAATCATAAAAATAGCTTTGCAGATATATTAACCTCCTTTCAACGATTAAGCTACTTTGGTCTTCTCGATTACACCTGGAGGTATTTTTATCAAACCGAGGCGAGGGGCCAACTCGAATCTAACTCATTGTTAAGTTACTTGGATTTACTCTTTTCATGGGGAATTTATGATTGGAACGTACAAAGGATTTGACAGAAATATCTGCGTAGATGTTTCTCTCCAGATGGCCTGATATCGATGGTGATCAAATGGCCAATGCACATTGATTGATCGACTCTCTCTCTCTCTCTCTCACTCTCACAAAGACACACACTCACACATACATATATACATATACATATATATATATATATATATATATATATATATATATATATATATATATATATATATATATATGTCTTCTGTGTTTATCATTAAATGTAACTAAATGCACTCATAGAGAATATTCTGGTCTATTCACCAACAAAATCAGTCGATCGATCAGATAATCAATCTGCATTTTGTCAAACGGCTCCCATCGATATCAGCCCATCTGCGCAGATTGTTCGGTCCAGATTCTTTCTGCATCCAATAATAAATTCTACATGAGAAGGCCAAACAAAAATATCCAAGATAATCATGCTTTTCCACTAGTAAGACTATCGCTAAGATATCAATAGAACCAGATAAACTCACCTTTCGAGTTTCAAGAACCAGCAAATACAGGTTCGTCTGAGAAGTTGGTTTTAACACAGGTTTCCTTTTAAAACGTCTAAAGAAAGTGGTATTTTTTTTCGATTTGTAGAACTAAATTATTGATTGATTCGTTTTCTTATGAATACTTTTCAGTTTATATAAAGCCAGAAAATATTTTTAGATTGTAATTTTTTTTCGGGAGATAATAAGGGTTTAGTGATACGAGTCTTGCTAATTAACCCATAGTTGGCGAAGAAGAGGTGGATTCATAGCTTTGCCAAGGTTATTTGCGCGTAAGAGAATATAAGGGAAACCGACAGGAATTGGAACTCGGCTCTCCGATTAACAATCTCGAGCCATTATCCATTAAACCATCCGCGCATCCAAGCTTAAAGCACGTGTCATTCCCAAGCGGTCACCCTTCTATGTACTGACCAGGCACAATGTTTCTTGACATCGGTGATCGAACGTTAACTGGTGTTGGATATGGTCGAAAGCCCAAAAGGAAAGTATTACTAACACATTTGCAACATTAATTAAACATAAAAACAATTGTTGACAGATTTCGACTTCAATTTTTACACGGTAATATTCGAAGAGATTGATTTTAATGGAAAATATATAAAAATAGATCCGTCCTGAGATCTAACACAAGTATATATATATATATATTTATATATATATATATATATATATATATATATATATATATATATATATATACATATATATATATATTATAATTATTTAAAAAAAATGTTTCCATCCCGACATAGGAATTACTATGTTCCGAAACTGAAACTCAAGATCTAAATTTTAATTCCCAAATTAAATGTACAACGTAGAGCAAACTTTCATTCTCAAGTGATGTTTAGAATAACTTACCGAAGGAATGTTTCACACACACACACACACACACACACACACATATATATATATATATATATATATATATATTGCGTGTATTTAACCATCATTTTTTTCATTGATGCATGTTGAAACATAACCTGAACAAAATAAACTATGAAATCTCCTCAACTATTCTTAAATGCCTATAATTGATAACAGAAATCATAGGCATATACCAACTGCTTACCATACTTAATACTTCCCTTTTTCACTCTCTCGTAGTCATGTGTGACCTCATGAGCTGGGGTGAGATTTTCGCTTCCAGCGTCTCGTATGCATGAGTTTGTCGTTGCTTGGAAATCTTCCATGTACACAAAAACAGACTATCATTATTGTTTTGTTTTTATATTGTTTAATATATTGTAATGTAATTGTCATCTTTGATAATGGCTTATGTAAGCTGAAAGCTTAGATGGGATTAAAAAATATGTATCAGTTGGTGATTTTCTTTCGTCTTTTAATGATAATGTTATTAAGCTTATCAGACGATATGAAAAGAATTTACATAAAACAAATGGACAAAACTTGTCTATACTATTTAATGAAACATGCATCAATATATATATACATATATATATATATATATATATATATATATATATATATATATATATATATATATATATATATATATATATTGGTGATGCTCTAAATTATCTTGCAGATATGCCTAGTAATTTGTAAAACTACCGATTTATTATATTAATAATTTAAGTGAGTTTTCTATTTTCCAATGTACTATTTTAATTATTCTCTGACTCTATATAATTACGCACGTTTGCCTGAAGAAATCAGTGTTTATAAGACCATTATAAGACGACCTTACTCTCGCATTTCCCATTTGTTCATAAGTGATAAAAATAGATAAACGATGATTGCCTGTGTATTTCCAAAATCTAGAGGGGATCATGCGAGTTTATTGGTAGTTATACATATTACATCTTGTGCGCATGTGTTTGTAGATATGTGCTCGTGTGTCTGATATTCTATAAGCTGTTACACAAAATGTTTCACAATTAGTGTAAGGCTGGCTTTTAATGTCAGGTCAGTGTGTGTGTCTATAACTCTAATTTCTTCAACAGTTGGCAAATAAAAAGGAATTACTTTTCTGGCGTTTCTTCCTTGTTTTAACCCTAAACGATTTACTTGCTTTTCAGCTGAATTCTTCTGTCAGCAGAAAGTGTACTCTACATCTCTCTCTCTCTCTCTCTCTCTCTATATATATATATATATATATATATATATATATATATATGTCTCTTTCTCTCTCTCTCCACGCTCACACACACATCCACATATATATATATATATATATATATATATATATATATATATATATATATATATATATATATATAGAAAGAGAAATTAAATTAAGTAAATAAACAAAAAAAGATTATATTTATAAATATTTTGCATATATGGGATAAAGATATATAATGACAAAGGGGAAAATGTTTTTGTGTGACGCGTTTCGTGCTTTAGGACTTCATCGAACAAAGTTTGCATATATTGATGCGACTACACATGCGCAAGAACGAGCGACGCTAGACTTTTTTAATTTAGAATTTTCTTTTTAATATGTTATTTAATGTTATTAAGCGTTATTTTGCATGACAAACACACACACATATCTATATCTCTCTCTCTCTCTATATATATATATATATACATTTATATATATATATATTGATATATATATATATATATATATATATATATATATATATATATATTTAGATATATATATACCACAAATTTAACAACATAGATATAATTAGTATATCACCCCATAAATCAAACCCTACCCACATTTCTCACCTACAAATTGCAAACATGCTTGTTGAGGTCTCACGGATATACACACAGTCGTACTAATATACACACATACACACATCATACAAACTCCCAAATTATTAATATACACACATACACACATCATACAAACTCCCAAATTACTAATATACACACATACACACATCATACAAACTCCCAAATTACTAATATACACACATACACACATCAAACAAACTCCCAAATTACTAATATACACACATACACACATCATATAAACTCCCAAATTACTAATATACACACATACACACATCATACAAACTCCCAAATTACTAATATACACACATACCCACATCATACAAACTCCCAAATTACTAATATACACACATACACACATCATACAAACTCCTAAATTACTAATATACACACATCATACAAACTCCCAAATTACTAATATACACACATACACACATTATACAAACTCCCAAATTACTAATATACACACATACACACATCATACAAACTCCCAAATTACTAATATACACACATACACACATCATACAAACTCCCAAATTACTAATATACACACATACACACATCATATAAAGTCCCAAATTACTAATATACACACATCATACAAACTCCCAAATTACTAATATACACACATACCCATATCATACAAACTCCCAAATTACTAATATACACACATACACACATCATACAAACTCCTAAATTACTAATATACACACATCATACAAACTCCCAAATGACTAATATACACACATACACACATCATACAAACTCCCAAATTACTAATATACACACATATCCATATCATACAAACACCCAAATTACTAATATACACACATACACACATCATACAAACTCTTAAATTACTAATACACACACATCATACAAACTCCCAAATTACTAATATACACACATACACACATCATACAAACTCCCAAATTACTAATATACACACATACACACATCATATAAACTCCCAAATTACTAATATACACACATATCCACATCATACAAACTCCCAAATTACTAATATACACATATACACACATCATACAAACTCCTAAATTACTAATATACACACATCATACAAACTCCCAAATTACTAATATACACACATACACACATTATACAAACTCCTAAATTACTAATATACACACATACACACATCATACAAACTCCCAAAATAATAAAATATAACCTACACTTAACACACACTTCCCCTTCCCAGCAACCAATAAAACTGTCAAAATGACCAAGGAGGGAATTTCCCAGCTTCTATTTTAAAAACAACTTGAAAGAGACGGTTTTACTAATATAAGGACTGACCAAAACTAATGATAAAAGAAATGAAAACTACAGATAAAGTTCATTTTATTCATCAAGCCATTCACACCTGTAGTTCACTTCTACTAACAAGCAGGGATTTTGTTTCACCTAATCCTGGGCATACTGACCAAGACTAGTCGAGAAATCTAATTCAAATAATAAAACAAAAAATATTAATATACAACACAGTGTGTCCGAAAATTTTAATTTTTTTAATATTTTTATTGTTCAAAACACACACGCACACACATTTAAATCGTATATCTTTATCACATGAAAAGTTATTTTTAGTGGATATCATTTGAAATAATAAAACTATCGGGGATTAAAGATAAATGCTTTATTTTTGTAGAATTTGTTGTGTTTATATTTTGGACACGAAAACTTTCAGATATTTTCAACAAAATCTGAACAATGGAGTGTGCACTCCTTAAAAGATTAAAATGTCACTTTTTGTTCTCTGAAGTTTATTTTGACAGAGCCGATGAAATGATCTCTCTTACAAAGGTGGGGGATGCCGAAGAATATATTTTCTTCATTCCTATTGCTATTAGTCTATATATTGAGGGTCAAAAGCGTAAAATGCATTGACTATCCCTTCTTGAGACACGTGATACTTGTAGGAGACAGCCAAGTCCTGCTGGGACAGCTATGTCTATCTCACAATGCCCAACGAGTATTCGCAATGATGTTGATTCTTACGACATGAGTGGCGTCACAGGATATTAACCTAGTTGCTGACCCCATCAAAGTCGACAGGAATGCGATGTACATCACTATGGGTGCATCTCCTAGGTACCTGATCATTTCCGAGATTCCTGGTCTAAAAACCGGTGAAACGCCTATTCAAATCTAGTTTCAATAAAACGGTTTAGTGTTTATCATATTTCTTCAAATATATATATATATATATATATATATACAACGAATTAAGTAGCAATGTTAATGTGATTAATTGCGAAATCACTTCACTAACAGAACTTAAGGAAACATTAACTTACTATCAATTCCTTGAATAATAAGATCCTTAGTGTTTTGTCAGATGGAAGACACATGCCAACTACTTTCAACAATTTCAATTTATCATCTTCAGGGCTCAATGTTCCCATTAATGTGATCTCGCCATTAATCACATTAACATTGCTATTTGATTCTTTGTATAAATTGTTTCTTTATTATATAAAATATAAGCTGCATATTCTAATATATATATATATATATATATATATATATATATATATATATATATATATATATATATATATAAATATATGTTTGTGTGTGTTTGTGATTGCACCATCTCATACATTGACCACATCACCAACGACCAGGTACGTAGCGAAATACATCATATTGACTCCCACGAAGTCCTCACTACAGTGAAGAAAGAGAAGCTGAGATCGTATGGCCAATGTAACACGATCGGGTGGCCTTCAAGGAAACGTGATGGAGCGTAGGAGGTGGGAAGACAGAAGAAAAAATGGAATGCCAATATCGAGAAATGGATGGAGAAATCATTCGCAGAGACCAGGCTCTAGAACACGAAAAAAAAAGCTTTCTTTCTTATTCACTATTAACTGCTGTCATCTTCAAAGTACGTCCTTTGAGAAACTATGTACCTTGTCATATAATGATACCATTGCTGGAAGCATTCTTTTCTGGGATGTATTTCGATATTATGGACACTTGTTTGTGGTTCTCAAGGATATCACGGAATTATTGTCCTTTAAGGTATTATGAGATTGGAGAATAATAAAGAAAATAACAGAAGGCTATATTTGGTGAATTAGTTGTAGAAACATTTTTTGGAATGAGTCCCTTAGCCAGAATCTCGCGAACATTTGACACATCATTTTTCTCTTTCTTTCTATTAGAATATACTATCTTGTTTCTCGATTTATATTCAGTCTCTATCAGTCGCAAATTTAATCTTCGATCTGAGCCCAACTGGTTTCGCAATATGACCACAATTGCATATGCTCTTTGTGTTTTCCGCTGTTATGTCATTATTCCCTATTATAAACAGCGTATGGTGCACAAACCCTTCATAATATATGTTCCATATGATCTTTTAATAGCGCTAACGTTCTACTAGAACTTCTAGCAATTTTCACAATAAACGATGTCAATTCTCTGGCTCAGATTCCTTTAGTATATTTTTTCGCTAAGAGTATAACACGAACGCAGTCAACTCCATTTAATGCGCGTAAACGTATGATTCATGAGTCTTACTGAAATTACCTCCTGTAGTGTCGTTGTGACCCTACGTTCCACAGAGAGTTTACGTGCGACCACTCAAACTTTCTGTGTTTATCTTTCAGCGTTAACCACGCATCTTCTGTCTCTCGTTTATTTCCTGATGTTATCTGTCTCTCTTCCATACAAAATAGAGAAAATATTCCAATGTTTCCATGTGTATTGATTAACAATGCGTTAAAAACGGCTTCGCTCTCGTTCTCACTGATTTACAAATTTCACGCATGCGTATTTCGATTTCTATGACTGAATCATATGAAGTTATTCAATTGTATATCTTCTTCCTGTCTACTTTTGTGACACACTAATTCTGCATTTGCAAACTCAAAATCTCCTACAAGCATATAACTGCATAACATACGCATTCGGAATACCTTCCAGCTATTTTCAAATCCACGATCTTTGCCGGGGATCTCACGGGTGATAAATTGTTCAATAACCTTTTTGTTATCGTCTGATATATCTCTAACGCGCTCTGAAAACATCACTGGGCAAAAAAGAACAATAATAGCTGCTTTTTTTCTCGATAAAACTGTGGATCAGGATATTGCAAGCGTTTTTAAAAATGCATGTATTTCTTTCGTAATATAAGTGAATAAATATTTGCGTTCTTCTTTTTTCAAATGCGGAGAGAGGTTGATTTAATTGTAGCCGAATTAGTATATCTAGATGTTGATAGCATGTAGTTTTGTGAAGATACTCCATAGATCTTCCTTTTACCAGAACTAATTTTATCAAGTAAAATACGCTCACTCCTCAGGCTTGATAGAGCACAACAGCGTCTCCGATCCCTTGTGCGTGACGAACTCTTCTCCACCCTTCAACCACTCTCTTTCATCCGGGATGTGGCAAACCTCTCGCTTCTCTACCGCTACGGAAAGTGCACAGACGAATTACATTCCTTGGTCCAAGCCAAACCTTCACGGCAAGAACACGACATGCCACTTACATAGTAGCGAACCAGCCATATTCCTTCCGTATTCCATCGGTGAGAAATAAGTTCCACTCGAGCAGCTTGTTCCCGAGAATCATTGCTCTATGGACCCGAATCCCAAGAGGAGGTTTCCCCGATCACTACAATCTTAACCTCGTCAAGGCTAGGAGTTGTCGTTATCTCCTTCCCCTATACGCACAAATATCCTCTTAACGTAACTCTATACCTTGAGTTGTCCCCGGCGATTGTTAAGGGTGACTCTCACTCTAAAAAAAATAACTTGTAACTGATTGAAAATTATTATCGTATCTGAAGTTTTCATTCATGTCCTCTTCTTCAGATTCCTTTCTTCTTTTTTTTTAATGTTTCCTAGACTTCTCCTCTGCTTTTTTCTCCTTTCTCTCATTCCCTGTCTATTTTTCAGCTTTTCCCATTTTCTAATGTTCACTTTCTTCTAAGCTTTCTTTCATTTCACTATCTGCCCTTTTCTCGCTCTTTCTACTCCTCCATCTTTTCTTGTTTTGTTTCTACTTTACTCCTCCTCCCCCTCTACCTTCCTCCGTTTATCTCTTTTTATTTCTTTTTTTTTTATTCTTCTGAAGACTTATATTTTGTCTACCTATTATTCGACTTCTTTCTTACTCATATCAATTTCCCTGCTATTTTTCAGCCTGTCCCTCAGTGCCTCAGAAAAGCGCCTTTTTCGGTTCTTTTTTTAATTTTATTCTGCGTAAATTTCAGCTCAACACATTAAGAATGGCCAGAACAAAAGAAGCAAATATATGATCACAGTACTTCATTACTAGGAAACTAGACTCTTTACTCTTCTCTTCTATCTTGTGTTGTCTGTTTCCAACTCACCGCATCAAAAGTAGTGTTAACGCAGCCCTATCATCATCTTTCCTTTTTTTAACTGCTGATCAATGTTGTTGTTATTATTATTATTATTATTATTATTATTATTATTATTAGGTACATTGTCATTGAACAGCGATTGTCGTCCCAGAGATCGTGTAACTGATCATTCAAAAAATGGAAGAAAAACAAATATATAGAACAATAATCGATGCGATTTCAATTGTAAGAGAAAAAATATCATGCAGCCAAGCGTGAAGCAAAATCGAATGCCTTGCCGCTAGAATGATCGACAAATCAGGGACAGCCAAATGTCTATTCTTATTCGACCTTTCCTTTTAGCGGAGTCTATCATCTCAAGAGTGGGGTCGAGGCGTCTTGTGTTTTTATGTCGTTTTAAAGCTTTGATACGAGAGTCAAAGAAACAAAAAAAAAATGATAAACTGAAAAAAAAGCCCAAAGAATTGAAGTGGGGGGGGGGGAATAAACATCAAAATAAACTTTAGAATTTGAAATCAGCAATTTCCAAATAAAAAATTCAATAGATATACAATATCGCCTATAAATGGTTCCACTCTAACCTCGCTTTCGTTAATATAAAAGCAATTTCATTCTAAACCAAACATTGCGGTATTTTATTTCTCGGGGAAAGATTATACAATTAAAATGGATATATTTAAGCTTTATTTATAGCCAAATTTTGCAATATTGAAACTCTTTTTATAAAAACATGCATAGATTGCACAAATGGTTATATTACGTGTGACCGCAATTATATTTTTTGTTTCATTATCTAGTTTCCAAAACTCTGATATCACTAGATTGGCACAGTATGTATTCTTTCAAATCTCTTTTGTTGGTGGTCGTACTACTTCCTTTTCAGTACATTTTCTCTTTTCTAGAAATAGCTTCATAGCAACTGAAGAGCTTTCTTCTTTGGTCCCCTGAGTTCATGAATTTAAGCGCTGTACTCGATTGGCAGTTAGGTTTCATCATATTACTGTTGATATTGCTTAATTAAGTTCTATGTTTTATTGTTCATCTCTTGTACTTATCGCCTTATGTTTTCCTCTCAAATACAATCTTCCATATTTTGAATTAAA
The DNA here is from genome assembly GCA_964036315.1 of Acanthosepion esculentum. Taxonomy (NCBI): domain Eukaryota; kingdom Metazoa; phylum Mollusca; class Cephalopoda; order Sepiida; family Sepiidae; genus Acanthosepion; species Acanthosepion esculentum. Next base: position 131,256,395 of record OZ038485.1, read on the forward strand.
GTTAATCGGGATCTCCTGTCTCTAAAAGTGTTCTTTTATTGCCTGTTCTCCTCATGAGTTTTTTCAGTTTCTTTCTGTCGCAGCAATTCTCGTAGTCGTTTCATCGCCTTTTGCTTTGTGTGAAATTATTTTTGTTTAAATCTTCAACTGCTCAGCTACATTTAAATCCAGATAGATGCACGAGAATTGAGCCATGTCACAGAACAATCTACCCCAGTGGACTAAATAAAGGCTTCAATTCGAAATTTCAACGTATTCCACCTGAAGAAGGCAAGAGCGTACAACTGCCGAAACGTTGTGAATATCACGATGCAAATAGTGTAAATTTTATCATTACTTGTAGATTTCATAAATCGTCATTTTTCTTGCTTTTAATCTTGAAAGTGATGAATTTCTAAATGTTGCTTTTCTTATTTCATGTTAATCGCAGCGATGTTCAAAACAATTCAAATAGCTGTCGGCTGCTTGATACAATATGGTAGAGAATTTAGAATTGTTCTTCCCTTTTCCCAATACGAAAAAGATAAACTGTGATAAATGAAACTTGACATACGTATTAAACACATTTTTCCTTTCTGAAAAACGCGTGCGTATTAATCTTTTTCTTCTATGTGCCTCGTCCCTCCAAGACTTTGCCGATCATGACTCTCCACAATTTCCTATCCTTTATACCTCTTACCCCTTTGTGCCCTGCGATCCTGAACGATTTTAACCCTTCTGCCTGAGCTCCGGAGTCAAAAATCGCAAACAATTTGTAAGTAACGTATCATGGTAGATATAAAAAATAATTACAAGTGTTTACCCACCGTTCAACCGGTTGCTGGGCATTACGTCATTTTTCTTTACCATTGTCCAACCGGTGGCTGGTTATTACGTCATATTTCTCTAGCACCGGTAACGTTGCTGTCAGGGCTCAAAGGGTTAATAAATGTTCTCATTTAATTATCTCTCCTAATCCCTGTTCTGTCATTCATTTACTCAATCTCACTAAGTATGCGTTGTTTTCAGCTATCCCTCTTGCCTTCAATCTGTCAGGTGAGTATCATATTATCCAAGCCCACTTTCCTCATTATATACCCGAGAAATTTCAACTGTCTCTTCCCGATGTTAAGTAAAATTATCCTTTTTGTTTCTCTTGTCTCTAAAAATTTCATCTTTGTTCACATGTTCCTTCCATTATATTCTGAAAATCTTCCTGTAGAACCAGATTTCTGTTGCTTCAGACCACTTCTTTCTCTGTGAGGAGATTTTCCAGAATTCACTGCCATATAGCAGGACTGATATTACATAAGGGTTCAGTACATTTTTCTTTGTTTCTAGCGAATTGTTTTTGTTTCTTAATACTTTGCTTAGCTTTTGCAAGACATCATTCGTTATAGCAATACGTCTTCGGATATCAGTGTCGCACTTTCTGTCATTCGTTAAAACTCTTCACAGATATTTAAATTTTTGTACTTGATTTGAGTTGATTTTACTCACTATTGTATACGTTTTGTTAAGTGTAGTTAGAAAGAATAAGAATAAAAAGGAAAGTTATAAAAAGAGAAAGACCAAAGAATAAGATATAATAAAGAAGTTAAAAGGGGAGGAAGAGAAAGAAAAGTAAGTCGTAAGACGAGCCAATATAATAAATCGTTTTTATTTTATTAATGTATATACGAGGGTCATTCAATAAATACTTTGTGTATAAGGACTTCTAATACAGATAGAAGCTTACTTTTTTTTCAACGTAGTCTCCCAGCACTGTCACACACTTTTCCCATCTGTGAACAAGCTTCCGTATTCCCTCAGCGTAAATATCTTTGGACTGATATCTCAGTCAGTCGCTCACAACACTTTTGACTTCAGTGTCACTTTTAAACTTCGTGCCTCTCGTGAACGCTTTCAAGGGACCAAACAGGTGAAAGTCTGATGGGACAAGGTCTGGGCTGTAAGGGGATGAGGGAGCAGTTCCCAACCCAGCTCGTTGATGGTCTGCACCGTTTGGGCTGCTGTGCTGTTTGTCCTCTGCATTTAGCATCTTTGGCACCCACCGACAGCTGACCTTGTGTGCTGTCCCAACAGATAAGCTCAAAGTCCTTGCAATGTCATCCACTGTCACCCTTCTGTCAGACTGAATGAGGTCATTGACTCATTCGATCACCTCAGGAGACCTCACTTCTGTAGGCCTCCCAGGCCTGTCTTCATCTTCAACACTGCTCCGTCCTTCTTTAAACAATTTAGACCACTTGTAGACATTTTTTTGGCTGAAACATGTGGCACCATACACATTTGACATTCTCCTATGAATTTCAACTGGTTTGCACCCTTCAGCAACTAAATACTTGATAACTTACCGCTGTTCAATCCTGGAGCATGCTTCTTGGTCGGCCATCTTTGTTAATCACCAAATCTCTCAAAGTTTTTTTTTAATCTGCAAAAGAAATTAAATCTATGTGAAAAAGACGTAAAACAAACAAAAAATAATAAAGTAAGCTTCTATCTGTATTAGAAGACCTTATACCGAAAAATCCACTTTATTTATTGAATGAACCTCGTATATATTTATTGGTTTGTTTTCTTCTCTACACCCCGTCTTGGCCGCATGTAGAAAGATCCGTACAACCAAGCATACCCGATCTATAACATCCAAGTGAAGTCTTGTTTAGTTGCCGTTTTGAGGGGGAACTTATATAAAGCACGTTCTAAAGATAGTAGCAAATTTTATTCTAGTTGCGGGCCGAATGCTGATCATATTCGCTCAGGTAGCTCATCGAAGAAATCTGTTGTTTATTTAGACCCGAAACTTCTAGTGACAGTGGGGCAACAACACTGACGGCGCCCCTAGAGTCGGCACTTAAAGGTGTATGTTTATAATTCGGATCTCCAAATTGTAATTTGCATCTTCAGCTCTTTTGCTAACAACCATGCACGTGACTTCCTGCAATTGACGTATAGTCCTTTCTTCTTACGTTTCTTCTAGGAGTTCTTATAGTTCCCTTTTTGTGTCTCCTGTCAATATAGTATCATCTGCATATCTTTATTTGTATATCCACTGAATTCATTTTCTATCCATATGCTTCGTTTTATTCTAATATCCTTCCCAAATATGACAAGGTTTCCTAGCAGCGCCAATAGTTATTTGTGATGTTCTTTATTCGACCGATTTTGCATAATCTAGAAAACACAGGTGCATGTCTTTCTGCATTTGAATTTCTCTTTCTGATATAAAAATTGCATTCTTTGTTCAAGTGTCTTTAACGAAAACATACTTTTCTTGTCCTAATTCAAATTCTATTCTGCTGCGCGCTCTATTTGCAAGAATTCAAATGATAAGATTTGTTTTCTCATTAGGCTGATTATCCGATGACGTTCACATTAGTTTGCACCTGGATTTCTAGGCCGTGCTATGAAAATAGATCTACTTCCGTCTTCCGGTATATCACGACTGTTATATATTTCATTTATTATGCCTGCAAAATTGTCAATACTGAAATGATCTATGACTGCCAGCATCTCTATAACAATTCCGTCTGGTCTTGCTGTTTTTTTTTCTGTTCATTTTAGACAATGCCGATTCCAGATTTTAATATTTCTGGTCCTTCGACATTTCCGTGTATTCTTCCGGTTTCTCTCTTGTGTCTTGGAATATATATAAAAAAGAAAACAGGCGGATAGAAGATGCATGAACGCGTGTGTCTACGTATATACGTGCAAGGAAACATTATTCAGCGAACAAATTAGACGAACGGTCTGCGCGTTGACACCGCAACTGACTTAAGTGGTTCGCGATACACAACCGAACATTGAATACTGCGATCAGTTGCGTACCTTATGTACGCAAAGACACATGGATGTACATATATGTCCAATCACACGCTGTTCATATATGTTTATGTTTGTGAGAGCTCCAATAAGTGAGCGTAAGTGTATGTATGTTTGCGTAATTATGAATGTGTTTCCGACGACAATTTTTCCTCCCACTACCACAAAACACCAATATAGGCAACCATATATGAATCCAAAATTTAAAAATTAATCAGTTTGTCTGACGATCGCAAATAGCGTGAAACCCAGATTCGCAAACTCACATCAATCCAACTAAATATATATATATATATATATATATATATATATATATATATATATATATATATATATATATATATATATATATATATGCAGAAATATAGTCTTAAAGTGTGCTATATTTATGGGGTAAAGTGCTCAATATCAGAGATAGAGCGTGTGTAAATATAAAAGTGGACATGGAAGTCAGCACTTAGAGGCGACAGTCGGTTTCATGCTAGTGCAATCGTCAGGCGACTATATATATATATATATATATATATATATATATATAATTGTGTGTGTGTGTGTGTGTGTGTGTATTTAGACAGCATACCTTGTTAAGAACGACTGCTAAAGTACAGCGGATAAGGAGTTCATACAATTTTTATTGTGTTCATTTTTTTTCTTTTCTGAACTTAAATGATGTATAAAAGTTTACATCCAAATGTAACAATGAGAGAAGCATTAATAATAAAAAAAAATGAAAAGCCAACTTTCTATAATGTCAACAATGAACATGGCCACAATATACTGACCGTGTTTGTAAAATAAATACATTCCTATAATTAGATACATACATAAAATATTTCATAGATTCTGTTGAAATTAAAAATAAAATCTGCCTTGATAATGGCTGAAATAATATCCGAAAAGAACTTAGGCATACAGAACATTCTGGAATTTATATTTCTTTTATGTCCAGATAAGAAAAGAATTATGGAAACACAAGAAAAGGTAAATAAAACATTTAACGGCTGTATCTTTTCAGTCGGTTTTAACGATAATCAGATGTGTGTGTGCGTGTGTTTAATTATGTATTTAGGCAGCAGTGCCTCTTTTATAGAACTTACATGCCTATCCAGAAGACTTTCGTTACACCTCTCCGAACACAGATCAATTTGAATTTATTTAAACACACACACAAACCTCCAGACTCCATCCAAAACATACTAGTAGAAAATACAAGCATAATAACCTCATCCACATGCAAAAAGATTAAAATTAACGGAAGCCTTAACAATAAAAAAAAGCCAATAATATTAACTACGAACACGGCCACAATGTGCTGGCCGTGTTCGGAAAATAAAATATCCCTATAACTCTATTCTACATATACACACACCTATACATCTAGTAAAACAGTAAAAGTAAAATCATCCTTGATAATAGCTAAAAAATATTGCCGAAAGGGCTCTGTATCTTCTACACTGTGTCAAGAAAAGAAAACACTTGTTCAAAAACAAGAAAAATTAAATAAAATGCTTTATCGCAGTACCTTGTCTGGCGTCTTTAATAAAACATATATATATATATATATATATATATATATATATATATATATATATATATATATATATATATAAAAGTGAACATAGAAGTCAACACTTAGAGGCGACAGTCTGTTTCATGCTAGATGCAATCATTGGGCCCGACGATTGCATCTAGCATGAAACAGACTGTCGCCTCTAAGTGTTGACTTGTATGTTCACTTTTATATTTACACACGCCCTATCTCTGATATTGAGCACTTTATCCCATAAATATAGCACACTTTAAGACTATATTTCTTTATATATATATATATATATAAATAGTCGCCTGACGATTGCACTAGCATGAAACAGACTGTCGCCTCTAAGTGCTGACTTCCATGTCCACTTTTATATTTACACACGCTCTATCTCTGATATTGAGCACTTTACCCCATAAATATAGCACACTTTAAGACTATATTTCTGCATATATATATATATATATATATATATATATATATATATATATATATATATATATATATATATATATATATATATATATAATCCACAACATTATAAGTGGACTGTGGAAGATGTTTGACACATTTACTGAAACTGAGAAATAAACAGAAGCATCAATTTGTCCTCGATGGCAATGCTCATCAGTTGAATTGTATTGTTGTTCTAAAAGCATTATTGTCAACATTTTTTACATAAATCATAAAAACCCATTTTCCGTTGTGCTATTGTTTCGAAAATATTAACCTCTAAAATTGAATATAACTTATATGCGGGAAAAAATCTGAAGCTCTCATTGCAGAAAATAAATAAATCAAAAAGTTGAAATAAAAATATAATTTAAGTAGGATAATAAATAATAAAAATGGTCGGATGAGATAAAAATTACAGAAACTGAAACATTTAACGCTGAATATCTGACACATACACACACACACACACACACACACACACACACACACACACACATATATATATATATATATATATATATATATATATATATATATATATAAATATATGTGCAAAATAATTTGACACAAATAAATAAACAAATAAACGTCTTCCGGTGAAAATAACCGCCAAAATAGACTACCCACAATGCACCACTGACCAGTATATATAAATAGCCGAGAAAAATAACACCACTATTTGCCTGACGATTGCATCTAGCATGAAACAGACTGTCGCCTCTAAGTGTTGAATTCTATGTTCATTTTATATTTACACACGTTCTATCTCTGATATTGAGCACTTTATCCCATAAATATAGCACACTTTAAGACTATATTTCTTCATATATATCGAAAGATCGGGGCTGATCTGAAATATCAAATATATACATATATAAAAAATATATAAATAAATACTTTCACAAAAAAAAAACATTCAATTTTTTTTAATTTGCAACTTTTCAGTTGTTTTCTCCATATTATATATATATATATATATATATATATATATATATATATATATATATATATATATATATATCCCTGTTTGCATTCCCCACTTAATTTAGACTCTACCTTGTTTTATTTTGCTGCGCTCTGCTTGATATAAGCAATTCAAATTTGTAATTCACCACAACTATCCAACAGAAAAATTGGGTTAGGTATTTATTCTCGTTAGGTATACATTTCGCTGTCGGCTGTCATCCCTGGTGTATACGTTAACAAAGTTGTCTTTCAGACAATTACATCTGTCGGGATTTCAGTTCCCGCTAGGTGTATCATAACTAGGGCATTAGACTAAACTATTCTAAATAAATATCGGTAGGCTGTTCGATCTTCCCATGATTCTACACAATTGTTGCACTTCTTAACATGTTTAACTTTGGAAAATATATGAATAGCGCCCATCGTAGAGAGATATACCAGGAACATGTTTCGTACACGATTGCTAGTGTACCAAGTTTAATCGTTGATAGTGCAGTAATGTCAAATTAGTAGAGATCAATGGGTGTTTTTTGTGTGTTGGTGGTTATTAAATGTGTTTCAGTTGATCGTAGTCCTTTTGTCTTGCTGTAGAACCATGCAGAACTTATTATAATGTATATCTCAGCGCGCCTGTCATATGTAATTCACACCCAGAAATACAAAAAAAATGGCTGAATCGAATTTAAATCTTAATTCCTAAGAGAAATTAAGACTACAATATATAAACACAACATAATAAAATAATAGATATCACACTGGGTCATATCAGAGCGTCAGAGAAGTCAGGTGTATCAGCGTGTTGAACTGGACAGTTATCTAGGAAACAAGTGAAATTTACATATCTCATGGAGAGTCAGTGGTGGCCGTGATATCGAAACACGTAATCGACACAGCTACGGTTAAGACAACTGGAAGAAAGGATATAAAACATAGATAATGAAGAGACAGATAGTATATGTCTATATCTCTGAGATGAGGTATTATGATTACCTGCATTATTTACATTATTCGGACAATTATCATCATCTTCATTGCCATATTCACGTTTCGGCCTTTTTACGCTCCGGCTTTCTTCAGGAATTTCGTACCGAACCCTTTATTTCGTCCACCGGGGTAGACTGTTCTAGTTCTACGTGTCATGCCTCTTCTGGATGTCTCAATTATTTCTCTTTAACTCAAGTCTCCAAGTTTTGGTTTACTACTGCTGTGACCTGGTATTGAACTCACAATTCTTTAGGTCTAGTCACTGGATCTAACCAATGTCTTTATCCACTGGGCCATGTGTCCAGGGGGGAAATAACTGAAGCATCCGTAAGAGGCATGGCACGTGGAAATAGAACAATCTTCCCCGGTGGACGAAATAAAGAGTTCGGTTCGAAATTCAAATCACCTGAAGAAGGCCGGAGCGTACAACGGTCGAAAGGTTTTGAATGTGGCACTGAAAATGAGAATATGTCCGAATAACGTAAATAATAGTTGAATATATATATATATATATATATATATATATATATATATATATATATATATATATATATATATATATATATATATATACTCGACTCTCCAGTCGACTTATGAGGGTCAAGCAGATCAGTTCCAAGGAAAGCGACGACAGCCCGACAATAAGCACATGATATTTGATTATAGTGCTGAAGGTTTCGTGCAGGACCATCCACACTTTTGAAGGGCCGAATACAGAGACCTGTTTCACTAAGTGCCACAAGGTCCCCAAACGTCCCTCCGCAGGTTTTGACTTCAGAGTTGTCCTTCTCCTAGACCAGATACCACCCAAGACTATAGAACCCAGTCAGTCCTGCTTACCCATAGCTGGAGGGAGAAGAAGAGGATTCGCACCAAGGGTATTAACACGTTAGTGGATGTAATGGATTCGGCTAGAATTCGAACTCGGCTCTCCGATTTCTCAATCCAAGCCGCTATCAATTACTCCAACGGGTCTCCTCTCTCTCTCTCTCTTTCTCTCTCTCTCTCGATATATATATATATATATATATATATATATATATATATATATATATATATATATATATATATATATATATATATATATATATATATATATATATGGATATAGATAGATAGATAGATAGATAGATGTATTATTACTTCAAAGATTATTACAGTGAACGTTTCGTATTTGAAAGATATACCTCAATTTTATTTATTAAACATTGTGTATTACATCTATCAAGCTGGGCTTTTGTGAAATCTTTTAAAAGCATGATTTCTGAATACCGATTTTTAAGGGATACTGTTCTTCCAAATACTAGATTAACGTACGTCACCATTCATTCAGGGTCTGTCTCGCGTCTGTAATGCTCAAGTAATCATCCACTTTCTCAAGTTGTCGGTGTAACATTGCGCCGTTGACCTGGCTGTGTTTTAGATGCCGCTTCATCTTTGTGGCTGGACACAAAGGCAGGCGGTGACATTGACAATTGACCCCGCTCCCGAAAAAGACAAGATCAAGAAAAAGAAAAAATGAAGAAATCATTTTGGCTTATTGATGTACTTCAACATGGAGTCCCGACGGCTGCTACCAGACTGTTGAACATGAGAAAAGTGATGAGTGCCAAAGAAGAATCTCTTCTCGTCACGCCCAGCGGGATGGACTACAAGCTGGCAAGATGGATCCCTCTTTTATGAGCTTCAACTCTAACCTACTTTAGCCTTATTAGGAAAAGTCATAGATTACATCTCACGATTCCCATTCATTTAACACCAACCGACACTCGTCCGAGACTAAAAGACTCTTGTCAAGATTAATATAGATATGAATGTCGCCCACAAGTTCTTTAAGATGTCAAGGCCTTTTAAAAGGTCGCTCTTCCACTACTGACTTGTTTAATGAGCGTCATCGTATATCTCTACGCGGCTTTCGATAAAACAATGAATACCAATTTTCAAAGTTTATCTTCACTGAAAAGTTTGATGCATCACAATTTTTCAACTATGCCTTTTTTCGGTGCCTGTGTTTAGCGATAAAACTATTGAATGTATTTAGAATCTTCATTTCCAAAACAAGCAAGCCGGATCATTCGGCCGGTTAACGCAATTCACTCTTTTCATATTGTATCGTTTATAGATACGACATTATCATTTTGAAACTCTATACCAATTAGTTATAATTTTTTTTTGTCCTTTCTATTTTCTCTTTAAAACAAAAAACTCGACATTAAGTTTACAATCAGGATGTAACGAATGTGGTCCTTTATTTATCTTTGGTATTGTTTTCCGTCTTGTCACTGGCTTTAATCCCTGCAGACCCCAATGCCACTTCATAGACTATGTAAAGGAACAGGCGTAGTAGCATCGATTCTAGGTGGTACTGGAGGCAGGACATGTGGAACCTACTCTGTTCCTCATATTCATAAACGACCTTCCTGACGCCATAGATTCACAAGTCGGCATCTATGCGGGCGACACCACAATTTACTCCTGCCTCAAACACAAATCTAGTGATGCTGACAAAGTTAACCTGGCAGTTCAAATAGGAAAGGACCTCCAATCGGTTGTGAACTGGGGCAAGAAATAGATGGTTAACTTTAACGCCTCTAAAACAAAACTGCTCTCTATTAACCACCACAAGGATCCATCCCTGCATCCCATTAGAATGTCTGAAGACCAAATTCCCGAGAGCTCCTCTCTGCGGCTGCTCGGTCTCACGCTGGCCGCTGATCTGAGATGGAACAAATACATCAAGTCAATTGCATCATCCACCGCAAGGAAAGTTGGCTCCCTGTGCCGAGCCAGGAAAATTTTCTCCCCGGAATCGATCCTCCAAATCTATAAATCGACCATTCGCCCTTGCATGGAGTACTGCTGCCATATATGGTCTGGAGCGCCTGCTGTTAACGGTAATTGCTCCGAGGAGCTGCTTTCGCTGGTTCCTAGGCCTCATGAATTTAAACGTCCTACGAGGCTGGCATCCCGTTCCCACCCCATTCACCGTTGAAACTGTTAGATGTAGACGTTTCTTCTACTCCAATAGCTTCATGTCTCGCACATCTCGCCTGTGGAACTCCCTTCCTTATTCCTGTTTCCCTGACAAATATAATCTCCAACTATTTAAGTGTAACGTCAATCGACATCTCCAGTTGCCTTGATCTATCCACTTCCCTTCTCCACATCCTTTCCCCTTTCATTCCTATCGGCTCTCGCTCCAAATCTTCTGTAACCCCCTTGCCTTGATCGATCCAGTATCTGTCTCCACATCCTCTCCTTTACCACTCCTATCTGCTCCTCCTCCAAACCTTCTGTAACCCCTTGCGTGCTAGTGGCTTCCAACCTTGCTTGTGGTGATAAGCTTAAAAAAAAAAATACCGATATATTGGCTTAGATTTCCGCCATGTGCGGTCTTAGATTATCGAAGAAATTTGGGTAGGGAAATCGTGTCGACACTTAAAAAGAATTCTTGTGACTCTATGTCAACCTTGCACCGTTTTGGTATTATACCCAAAATTCGACAAAAGCTATCGAACACTGTCAGAATTCCCCGCCCTCGGGGTATTCTGCGCATTTGCTCATCATCCCGGTTCGGCCTCTGCATGCAGTAACAGTATATCCGATGGACATTTTTGGATATAAGTGAATTAAAAAAAATCATAATTTAAATTTTCCGTCATCAAGGTATTTCTCTTTGTTTTCTATGACCCTGAAATATTTTTCAGGTTTAAAAGTTACCAGCATTTTTGGTGATAAAAATAATGCAACAAAAATTCAGCGATTTTGAACGTTCCCTGGCAAAATATATAAATTCTTAGCACCATTATTCGATTATCAAAATATTTTTGGCTACCTCACATCTTACTCAGACTTTGAAAGTACTGTGCATTAATTGTTTTTTGTTTTGTTTTTTTTTGTTATTTTTTATGAGCATCAATTTAGAGAAATATATTGTGTGAGGGTAGTTTAATGGTTACCAGCGTGAAATGATGTAACGAGGCGCTGAGACCAAAATATTAAGTCAGTCAGTTATGTGCCTTTCGATACATGACTGACGAGGCGGTTATATTTCCCAGCAATAGTTTGCTATTTCTTTCTGCGGTAGACCAGTTGCTATCTAAGTCTATAGAACCCGATCTGTCCTGCTATTTACCCATAGCTGGGGGGAGGAGGATTCATACCTTTCCCAAGGTAAGTGAATGTAATGGATTCGACTGGAATTCGAACTCGTCTCTCTGATTTCTAATTCTGCTATCCATTACTCCACTGTACCCACCAAAACATTGCCAAGTCAATAATATACACTTTCTCACTGTTTAATTATAGAAGCGATGAATCCATAACTAATGCTCCACTTATGGGTTAAACAGCAGAGGTGACTGGGATCTCTATTCTTGGTGACTGCTAATCTGGGTGAAACGACTATTCCGAATTCAGAACCGTGGTAAATGAAACGGGAAATCCACTAATAAAAGCCGAAGGCTCTTATAAAATATATGAAAGGGTTTTATTAAAAACAAAGACACAAGGAAAGTTGACCTCCTGAAGGACTGAAAAGCAAGGAAAAAAGAAGTGAACGTTGAAAGAAAAAAAATATTGAATCCTCTTCTTCCCGCCTTTTTTTTATCTTAATTCACTGCTATGACTGTTCCATTCACAGTTGCTATGACGACATTGACGATCACGAAGTGATGATTTTAATGACTGTGGTAGCAAGAAAACTAAAGTTCCCATTACTTACGCTTTTTCTACAAATTACTTAGCAGTTCTCCACTTCACTTTTCCAGAACGCATTAGTGTTATGTGCCTCTTGCAAAATAAGTGAATTCTTTACTCAAGTCGGAGACTTTTAGTCAATACTATTTGTCCCTGCTTCGATTTGAAAAGCAAATTTAAGAAAAAATAAAAGCCCGGAAGAGAAAAAAGAAATATTTACAATGTATTCTTTGAAAGAAAATAAAAGCATTTTTTTTTCTATTTCAAACAAAATGGAAATGTTTTATTTTGTTTTCTGTTTTTACGAACCCTTTTTTAAACATTTTGATAAAATATTTTCTGGAATTATTTTGTAAACCCAGGTTTGTTTATTTTTATTGGAATATTTACAACTAACCTCATATAACATATAACATTCACTTACTCTTAAAATATCTCCAGTCAGTTTATATCTATCTCTCTATCTATCTATCTATCTATCTATCTATCTATCTATCTATACATATATACATACATACATACATACATATACACGAGCGTACGCGTGTGTATTGTAAACGTGTTTGTGTATTTTGCGTGCGTGAGTCTGTATGTGTGTCTGCATAAGTATGTGTATGCTTAGTGTTTTGTGAGTTATATATGTGATTGCGTGCCCTCTCAAGTACACATTATTTGCAGCGAACAAGGTTTTGGGGAACAATGTTGTATTTTTAAAAGAAATTTATTTGTCCGACTATATAATTTGAATGGATTTTTACGAACTAAAATTACACTTTAACAATTTTCCGCCTCTTTTAAGTTGGGCATTTTTTGATGACAAACAAAGACACACGTATGAGAGACTAATTCAGATAAAACGCAATCTTTTAATATTTTGCTTCGATATTAAGATTTTGAAAAGAAAATTATAAATAAATTCTGCCGATATTTCATAAGTCGCAACGTAATGGGAATTAGCATTCATGCCAAAGTGTTTGTACTAAGCTCAGTTCAAACTCGGAAATCATTGGCTTTTATCTTCTACCAAACACAATAATCCAACTAGTTGCATTATTCGGACTATTGTCCTCATCTTTGTTTCTGTATGAATCACAGCGTTTCGGCTGTTGTACACTCCGACATTCTTCAGGTGGTTGGAATGTCGAATTGAACCCTTTATTTCGCTCGCTGGAGTAGAATGTTCTAGTTCCACGTGCCATGTCTAATGGATGTCAGTTATCCGTTATCTCCTGTTATCCTTAAGGACACATGGCATAGTGGGTAAAGGCGTTCGTTAAGTCCAGAGACAGGACCCAAAGAGTTGTGAGTTCAATACCTTGTTAAAGCAGTGGGGAATTAACAGTTCGATTATATAAATAGTGTACATAATACCTCATCTCAGAGATACCAACAGATATAATAAGTCAATTTAAATTGTAAATTAAGGTTGATAGTTTTTATGCTCGTATTATTTATACATACAGAGTCTCACGGATATATATTAATTCTAGATATAACTTTTCAATTTCTATCAAATTTATTATTATTATTATTATTATTATTATTATTATTATTATTATTTTCAACAAAAATAAATTTTGATATAAATTCTCAACAATATATGTATATATATATATATATAATCCTAGTGTGCATCTAGAGAATCTTGACAAAATCTAAAGTATCTATAATCAATTCTAATCATGCATCTAGACTTCAGTCACCTTCTCACCAACGTGATGTGTCTTTCCTCTGTTTTTTCTACAAATATTTCCATAGCAACTGCTCTGACGTGCTTTTTGCCATGGTGCCCCGAATATATGAATTTAAACGTGCTAATAGACTGACATCATTTGTCCCAGCCTTTGTACTTTTCTCGCACTTCCCACATGTGGAATTCCCGTGTACTTGCTCTCTTGATAATTGTAATTTTTAAAAGTTTAAATGCAACGTCAATCGACATTTTCTCTCTTCTTGAAACCCGTTCATCTTTTCTCCTTTCCCTCAATCCTCCCGATAATCAGTCTTCTCTTTCACTTCCACTCCCTGTAACCCCTGCGTACCAGTGGAATTCTCGTCTTTGTCGGGGTGAAATGGCTAAAATAAAATATAAATAAATTATTAAAACTTGGTATAATTGGCGGGAAAGAGCGCTCAGTGTCAATGAAAGTACTTGGTACTTGGATAAGAATAATTCATTTTAATCAGGTGGAAAATTTGCCCTCCTTTGATTTAAATTAAATTTAAATTTGAAAATAGAATGGTTCCTATCCAAAATATAGAAGGAGAAAGCGGGGAGATCGAGTTCACATCGGCAAGATCAAAATGAGATAATCGGGATGACAAGTTGAGCGGGAAATCACGAATCAGTGGGTAGTGCCATATTTGTTGCTAAAATTCTACTGTAATATCAATGTTGAAATCTGCTCATCAATTGATTCAATTAAGTATTGTATCAAATAGATATCAAGCTGTTTTTGAACAAACCTCACACTGAATTTTTTTTCCCTTTGATTTAAATTAAATTTAACAAGATGACTCCTATCCGAAATATAGAAGGAGAAAGCCAGAAGATGGAGGTCACATCGGCAAGATCATTGAGTAATACTGAAATGCATCATTTTTCTCTACTAATTATATCAAGGATTTAAAATCAGTCATCATTTTCTTACAAAATATGTGTGACACGCAGCAAGTTGCCGGTAATTTGGCAAGTTTACAATAAATCTCTGCATTTACCTCAACGCCATTTTTAATATTGATGGATTATATAATTGTAATGTCTACAAAACAACCCGGAAACATCACTCCTCAACCCGCTATTTTTAGTTTATGTGGTTTGACTATTTCCATGAAGGACCCAGCGCCTACTCACAACTAAAAGAAAACAATTAATATTATATCTGTACAACACAAGCTTACAAGTGTACTTTTGAACCGGGTGAAGATCGATGACATGTTAATAATACGAGGGTCATTCAATAAATAAGGTGGATTTTTCGGTATAAGGACTTCTAATACAGATAGAACCTTACTCTTTTTTTCAACGTAGTCTCCCCACACTGTCACACCCTTTTCCCATCTGTGCACAAGCTTCCGTATTCCCTCAGCGTAAAAATCTTTGGACTGATGTCTCAGCCAGTGCGCTCACAACACTTTTGACTTCATCGTCACTTTTAAACTTCGTGCCTCTCGTGAACACTTTCAAGGGACCAAACAGGTGAAAGTCTGAAGGGGCAAGGTCTGGGCTGTAAGGGGGTGAGGGAGCAGTTCCCAGCCCAGCTCGTTGATGGTCTGCACCGTTTGGGCTGGTGTGTGAGGACTTGCGTTGTCATGATGCAAGATGACTCCTTCTGACTGATGACCCCTGCGTTTGTCCCAACAGATAAGCTCAAAGTCCTTGCAATGTTATCCACTGTCCCCCTTCTGTCAGACTGAATGAGGTCATTGACTGGTTCGATCACCTCAGGAGACCTAACTTCTGTAGGCCTCCCAGGCCTGCCTTCATCCTCAACACTGCTCCGTCCTTCTTTAAACAATTTAGCCCACTTGTAGACATTTTTTGGCTGCAACATGTGGCATCATACACAGTTGACATTCTCCTATGAATTTCAACAGGTTTGCACCCTTCAGCAACCAAAAACTTGATAACTGACCGCTGTTCAATCCTGGAGCATGCTTCTTGGTCGGCCATCTTTGTTAATCGCCAAAACTCTCAAAGTGTTTTTTTAATCTGCAAAAGAAATTAAATCCATGTGAAAAAGAAGTAAAACAAAAAAAATTTAAAAAAATAGTAAACTTCTATCTGTATTAGAAGTCCTTATACCGAAAAATTCAACTTATTTATTGAATGACCCTCGTATTTGTATGTGGATGGAACGAATTATAAAATATCTATATCTATTACGTTATGTTTTTTTATTTTTATTTTAGATTATTTATTTTGCACTTTTAATAGGGATTTCGTAACAAGTCTGTTACATGTAAAAAAAAAACTTATTATTATGTTGGCAAACTTGTTTGATTGTTCATTTGTAGTCGTGTTAATTTCCGAGCATCCCCTATTTTTATTTTTGCATTAAAGTCTGTCTAATATAAATCTTATGAAACTTTCTGCGGAAGAAGAGATGAATTTGGGTCTATATTTTTAACGACTCATCTATGTCGGTGTGTATATGTATTTTGTTGTTAAAAAGACAAAACTGGGAATCAGATTTTTGATTTGAGTGATGTATTAATAAAATAATCACATCTCATCTTCCGTCTCTATTGTAATCATCCACTATAATAAAATTAACTGAATTAATCAAATAAAGCTTAGAGTTGTTATTTCATTCCCCCACACCCTACTGACAAATTGAATGGGGACTAGTTAGGACCTCATGGAGATTCTGAGGTATTATGGTGAATGTAGTAAGAATGGTAAGTAAGAATGCGTTGTTTTGGTGTAAAGAATATTGTTCTATGTTTGTGTCAGTGATTGTGGCTACCTAGGTTTAATTAAAAGACAGATGAAGACAAGCACTCCCCCATCCTCACATTTGGCCCTGTGCCACATTTTTTTGTAATTTTACCGAAATTAAATACCATTAGACAAATAAAGCTTCATAGGCTTCTGACTAGCTGTTGCTATATTACAAGGGGTTATAATATTATGACAGAGCAAAAATGAAATTCTGTAAAGAGATTTAAAAATAATAATTTGTACTGGGTGCGGCAGAAATACGTCCAATATATACCTCCCAGAAATACCGCCAACACTATGCTAAAACATTAAACATGTCTTCATCTAGATAATGTCTTTACCGTTATGTGTGAGATATTTCTGGGAGGGACAGTGATTTTCCAAGCGTAGCTTTGATGTGGTACAAGGCCGAAAGTATGGGGCACCCAGTGAGGATCAAAGTCACTACTCATTCGTAATTGTTTTAGCGAGACAAGCTTGCTAACCATTACACCACCTAAACATTTCAGAGAGAAATGTGACTAAGTGGGCTACTCTTAGAAATAC
>OZ038485.1:131278829-131299473 GCA_964036315.1 Acanthosepion esculentum
TGTTCATTTTTCATCTCTCTCGCTCTTTCACTCTCTCTCTCTCTCTCTAATGTATTTGTCTTTTCCTTCTTTCTTTCATTCTCCTCCTTTTCCTTCCAATTTTCCATTTTCTCTTTTTGCGCAACATTATTCTTGGCATCTTATTTCAATTTTATGCCTTTTCTTTCAGGCTTACTTTCCTCCTTTCTCTTTTCCTTCCTTTCATTCATTCATCAATTTTATCATCTTTCATTTCGAAACATTTCCCTTCACTCTGTTAATTTTTCTGGGATTATTTCTTCTTATTTCTTATTTTATTTTTCAGTATTTTGTTACATTTTTATTTGAATGGTTTCTTTTTTGAGAACGTCTCTTTCTTTCTTTCTGTTCGTGCTCCCATTTTTTTTCTTTCTTTCTTTCTTTCTTTCTTTTCGTGCTCACTTTTCCTGTCCTTATCTGTTCTTTCTTTCCATCTGTCTATGTCGGCTTCATTTTTTATCTTCCATCTTTTATAATTTTTCAATTTCTTTTATTTCATTTTATATTTACATATCCTTCAATCACTTACCTCTTCTTTCTTTGCTTTCTTTCATTCATTAATTATTTCTTTCTTCTGTCTTTCTTTCTTTTTTTATCTTTATTTTGTAATATTTTCATAAGTTTTTCAACTTCCCATTTCTTTTTGTGTTTTTTTCTACATTTTCCTTTATTTATTTATTTGTTCATTCATTCCTTCATTCATTTCTTTCTTTTCTCTTTCTTTATTCTGAAGTTTTATCGTAGTTTTCAATTTCTCATTTGTTACTTGTGTGATTTTTAAATATTCTTCCTTTCTTTCTTCCTTCTTTACTTTAATTCTCCTTCATTTTTCTTTCTTTCATTTTACGTCGTAAATCTTTCTCATACTTTCTTCTTCAGCTTTCATTTCTACCTTCGAATCTATATTTAATCTTTTTTTCATTTTTTTTTTATTTTCCTTCCTTTCTTCTTTTAATCATTCATTCTTTCGTTTTCGTTAGGCGCGAGCAGACGAATAGCTTTCGTTTTGACTTGTATCGCGAATAACAGACTGACTGCTTCAGGATAAAGACGCTTCATTCTCGCGTCAAATGAAACCATTCTTTCTTCAAGCTGATCATGTCAGACATTTTCGACCACAAATAGAAACTTTGGCCTTCTCTCTTTGATTTCAGAAACAGGATTCTAGATGCAACACTTGAATGAGACCTGAGAAAATAAATCTTACAATACAAGAAAATCTCCGATCAGGAATCGAAATATCTCTTACCCAACGGATAGTTTTGTATTACGAAAAAAGTTATAAACGAAATGCTATAAGTGGAATCTTATTCATTTTCTCTTGTATATCTCGGTTCCCAGAAAAGTGACTAACACGTATTTAGCAACAACTGTCTTTAAGAATACATTTTAACCCTGTGTCCGATTTATAATCTAAGGGCTTGCGGGTAGATGCAGGTATTCGAATTGTAAGACATATTCTGCTGAGACATTAACAAAATATTAGATGCACCCTCTTCTCTATCCGTCTAAATTCGTTACTGTCATTAATTAAATATAATAGGCAATCTCGGCCCCGCAGTCAAAATAGGAATGTGAACAATTTCTTTAATATTAATCTATTTCCACTTTTCCGAAACGTAACGGCGTCTTTGCATATAAGGTTCATACATCATTAACATTCATTCACCTGTAATTGTACAAATATATATATATATATATATATATATATATATATATATATATATATATATATATGTATTTCCTCTCTTTCTCTCTATTTATCTAATTCTATCTCTCTCAAAATTCAAACACACACACGCACATATATATATCTTTCCCAATCATTTTCTCTCTTTCTCCTATTCTGTCTCTCTCAAAATTCATATATATATATATATATATATATATATATATATATATATATATATATATATAGGTAAGTATAATTCGGTTTCTTGATTCGTCAAGATTCAAATCAATATCGAAGGAAAAAAAGAAAGAGCCAGGAAGATGAGCGTCTGTCGAAAGTAATCGTACAGCTTACAGATTCAAAGCCCAAAGAAAAAACTCCATACGAGTAAACAACTAACTAAAAAAGTGCTCAATACAGGAGTAGTGCAGACCTAGTCAAACCTAGAGAGCCAGCTTTTCCTGATGATCCGCTTAGAAGTTTGTCTGGCTCTCTAGATTTAACTATATATATATATATATATATATATATATATATATATATATATATATATATATATATATATATATATATATATATATATATATATATCATTCCCACTCTTTTTCTCTCTTTATCTTACACAGTCTCTCTCAAAATTCAAATATATATATATATATATATATATATATATATATATATATATATATATATATATATATATATATATCTTTCTCTTTCTCTCTCTTTTTCTCTCTTTGAATTAATCTGTCTCTCTCAAAATTCAAATATATATATATATATTTCTCTCTTTCTCTTTCCTTCTCTTTTTCTCTCTTTATCTTACACAGTCTCTCTCAAAATTCAAATATATATATATATATATATATATATGTGTGTGTGTGTGTGTGTGTGTGTGTGTGTGTGTGTCTTTCTCTTTCCCTCTATTTTTCTCTCTTTATCTTATTCTGTCTCTCCCAATATTCAAATATATATATATATATATATATATATATATATATATATATATATATATATATATATATTTGAATATATCTTATTCTGTCTCTCCCAATATTCAAATATATATATATATATATATATATATATATATATATATATATATATATATATATATCATTCTCTTTCCCTCTCTTTTTCTCTGTTTATCTGAAACAGTCTCTCTCAAAATTCAAATATATAAGAACAATTAGCTTCGTAGACAGTGTTACTGAGGATTTTGAACAAGTGCTCGAGTTGATGAATCTAAGACAAGCTGTTTATCATCTGTTGTCTCAACACGGTCTTCCCATCCCCGTTCTCTTACATATGGCCATGTTCTAGACTAAACATTACACACATCCAAAAGAAAGTTGTAGAAATCATAATGAACTAGAATACCTACAATCATATTATAAGTTTCGTGGATGACGATGTATCGATTATAGTGTCCGAAAACCTTCTTACATATGATAGTAAAAGAAAACAATGTGAAAGAATATTACCTGTAAATAAATAACGTATGGGTGCCAATTGTATAGAAAAAAACGGTTGTAAATTTCGAATATGGGATATCAGAATCCCGAAATTTAACTTTCAGGGTAACAAACAACGGGAAATGTGGCACAGAAACCCGAAGGCACATAGAAATTTTCAAAGATGACTTCCAGAAATTAAGCAAATTATTAAAATCTCATCTATGGCAGTAACAATTTCATTAAAGAAGAAGAAAATATTTTTAAATAAGAAAGTCTGGTTCTATCGATGAATAATTAAAATAACACGTGAATAACGAGGAAGTATTAAAAATGAGTAACTACAAGGATATATCATGCATACAATCAGAAAGAGATAATTAATAATTCTGTGACATATAATGAGGAAAGTACGTCTGGAAAATTTGACACTCACAGAAGGCAAGAGAAAGGGGAGTAATCTATTTAATCAGTTTATGTGAATGGTGGGGAAGATAAGGCTAAACATGGGTCAAAGGTAACGGAGAGCATCAAAATGACAGGAAGTTGCGGAGAGCCATGATTGCAAACGTCTTGAGGGGACATGTTACATAAAAAGATTATTTTTCTTTTTTTTGAGTTACCTGTATCTGAAGTGAGTCAGTGTAGAAAAATCATGAATAAGAAATGATTTTTAAGAGAATATATTTCCGAATTATTTCAGGAAATAGAGTATTTGCTTGTCTGAACAATTCTTATTAGAGACAATTTTTAATAAAATTGAAAGTCAAAATTATCTTTTAGCTTCATTTCAGCGTTCAAATATCAAAAATAACTTCTATTTACTGCCCACCTTTGATTCAATTTTGGTCACTTTCGTCAGCTTTAATTTTGTTTTTCATATTTCCATTGCTTGGAATCAAACTTCGGTTTTAGGTTTTTCTACAGTCTAACTTTGTTCTTCAGGAAATTCTTTGATTTTCTTTATTTATTTAGTTGCATTCGGACGATAAATCTCATAAAAAATGAAATCAAGAATTTGAAAATCAACTTTAATGTGAAACCTATATAATCAAAAGTTTTCTTCTTCTTCCTTTTCTTCTTCTTCTTCTTCTGTTTCTGCTGCTGCTGCTTATTCTTTACTTTTTTCTTCGGATTTTGATTTCTCATTCTTCACTTTTTTCCTTCTTTATCCTTTTCTTTTTACCTCTTTCACTTGCTTCTTTTCCATCCGCATTGCTGCTTAGTTTCCAGCTACTTCTCTTCCTTTATGTATATACATATATGTATGTGGTATAAATGGGTACGGTGTGTACATTGAAACAAATGTAATTAGAGTTCAAGACCTCTTCTATTCATTGACCACGCCTTTAAATATCCATACGAATTTTTTAAAAAAAGCTACTTCCTGTTTTATCTTAAATTGAAATGACTGACTTAGGCAACCTGTTAATATAAAAATGTCTGAAATAATTTTGGAAGGATTTTGGGTAGAATTATAATTTTTTAAACCACTCCTCAAACGGTCACTTAGTCGTAACAATTTCTCTTTTTACACTTGACTAATTATATTTATTTTCCTTTTTAACTTATAACATCTCCCTTAGTTTCAATTTCCATCTTGCTCTAGATTCAGGATGATGCAGGAGCTCAATCCCTATCCGGGTTCTTTGTAAAAGAATCACTTAATGCCATAAGAATCAGAGCATCTTAATTCTTTATTTTACATTAATTTTAGGGTCTGACTTTTATCTCTTAATGTCCGACAAGAGAATAGCCTAGTGGATAAAGCGTTAGTTCTTGAATTTGGTGATATAGTAATTGTGAGTTCAATCCCTTAGCCGGGTAGTGTGAGCAATAACTGAGCAATACCCAAGATAAAATCTCTACTAGATATGCCTAGACATGGGCAGTGCAACGAAAATGTGGATTAAATAAAGGATTCAGTCCGGACTTCCCTGTAGATGACTCGGATCGACATACACCTGATGAAGGGCGGAGAGAACAGCAGCCGAAAGAACAAGGATGAGAAAACCTTTTCGAATGTAAATAGTGTCAATGATGGTCTGATCTTTAGATAGATATATAGATATAGACAGATGTGACTTACACTAGATAGATACGAATAAGCTGATACATAGAGAGATATGAATAGACTGAAATAGATAGATAGATAGATAGATAGATAGATAGATAGATAGATAGATAGATAGATAGATAGATAGATATGAAAAGACTGAGATAGATATATATGAATAGACTGAGATAGATAGATATGAAAAGACTGAGATAGATATGAAAAGACTGAGATAGATAGATAGATAGACAGATAGATAGATTGAATAGACATAGATAGATATGAAAAGACTGAGTTAGATAGATAGATAGATAGATATGTATAGACTTAGATAGATAGATATATAGATAGATAGACAGATAGATAGATATGAATAGACATAGATAGATAGATATGAAAAGACTGAGTTAGATAGATAGATAGATAGATAGATAGATAGATAGATAGATAGATAGATATGAATAGACTTAGATAGATAGATATGAATAGACTGAAATAGATAGATATAAACAGGCTGAGATAGATAGATATGAACAGGCTGAGGTATATAAATAGATATGATCGTGAACCAGTTTCATTGAAACCTTCAAACATTTTCATGAGTACATCACGTATCAATAATTGAAAGAAATTACTAGAAATTTATAAAATTAAATATATCTTAATAAAACCAAATACAGGCTTAAGTTCTTTTTATATGCGTCGATCCTGACTTGAGAGATAATGCAAAAGTACAACTTTCCTTATGATTCGATGAAGTGTCAGTGGGTGCGATCATCTCTTGTTTTAATCTTGTGAATCACAATTTATATCGCACAATGTTTTACATTGCCAAGGAATATTTGTTTCAATAAAAAATAAGTTCATTCTCATGAAGACATTTTCCAGTAAAAGTAGTGAATTGAATATTATATTATGAAAAAATTATTTTTAATAACTATAGTTTTTCTCAATAGATTCTTAATAAAGCTATTGAAATAAAAAAAATATTAAAAAGTTACCAATAAGATTTTGAAGCATTGTGTTCATATGCGTTATTCTAAAAACATTCAACAGTCACGTTTGTTCACGATCAAGTGGGTCACCGTATAATGTTATACTCAATCGCAACTAAATTGTTTCCTTCGTCACTAGATATACAGCCTTATACCAGACTAGCGTTGTAATTAGTATATCTACGTCTGTTCGCAGAGGAGCAGTTGTTAGAAAACTATTCTCGTGAACAATTCACATGGTACCGGTTTCAATCCGCATCGCATGCAACATACACATATAGTTTTATGTTAGCTCCACGTGGAGCAGGTATTGAAACCGAATCGGATGCTTTATATCTACGGTAGAATGTGCTCTCACCGAAGATAATTTTATTCAAATTTCTAGGCTTTGAATGGGCGTGTTTATTTTCCTCTGAGCCCATGTCCGAGGCCGCTGACTCTTCCCCTCTCAATGTTTCTCTACGCTCTGTACGATCATAGAATTGGCGTTGCTTCCTTCTCGTACATTTATACCATACATCTCATTAGATATTTCTCTATGATCATTGGTTCTCGAGCTATCTCTGTGCTTAAATTTAGTCAAAAACAAAAAAAGCATTAAAAGTCTTAAGTGCATATTTACAGTGATGTAAATTTAACTCCTGGCGTTATTCGGGTTTTCCTAAAACTAAATTTCCTGTTGAACGAGACAAGTTATCAGTCTGTGACCCAGAGTAAAGACCGAACCTTGAGACAGTTTATGACAATCCGAAAATAAAATTTGTATATATTGCTTTGAAACGCGGATTTCAGGGAAAAATGAAGGTGTTGTATAACAAGTAGGTATTTTTAAACGAGCTAAGACACAATTACCTTACGTAGGATACTTTTTTTTTATTTCATCTAAAATTACGAGAAAATTTACTGGACAGTCCCCGTAAATAGCAAATTGTTATTATATTATTTATAAATAAAAACGATAGCCAGAGTTTTATTTTCATTTCTTTTTAACTAATTATAATTAGATTATTTTTCGACTATATTTCTTCTTCAAATGTTTACCTGTACCTATAATTGACATAGAATATTTCAAACGGTAATATAAATGCAAAATGACAGGATCTTATAAATTTAATTTTGGCAGCCAATTTTCTGGTGCTTAGTAATCCGACGGGAAAATATTGTATGTGGTAAGAAATTAATGCCAGCTGTAGTGAGAGATTATGGCTATTGTAATTTGATAGGACTTACAACTTGAATTGAATGATATCTCTCAAAAGGTGATTTGAAAAAAAAATCAAAGAAAATTGAAATTTATTGATGGTTTTACACATAGGATTAAAATGATTGCTGAATATGCTCCATTTGCAAGGATTTATGGCTCGCAGCATCGATTAGCATTATGCCCCCGAAGCGTCTTTCACAATCACTAAAGGCATATTTGGTAATAATGGAGAGTTGAACTTTGTGGATTTTCTCAGAACGCCAACTTTTCAGTTATGACCAATAGAATGTCCATTTCTTGGAGACACGAATGCTGCGCCCAATTTGGAGAGCGTTTTGTTTGCTTATTGAAAAGCAGGAGGATTAACAATAGAGAACTGAAAAAAGCGAGACAAGCAAGAAGAGCCATAAGAGCCATTTCGACGTAAGCATCGAAATATTTCTTCTTCTTCTTCTTCTTCCTCCTCCTCCTCTTCTTCTTCTTCCTTTTCTTCTTCTTCTTCTTCTTCCTCCTCCTCCTCTTCTTCTTCTTCTTCTTCTTCTTCTTCCTCCACTTCATTATCATCATCTTCTTCTTCTGCTTCTGCTTCTTCTTCTTCTTCTTTTTCTTCTTCTGCTTCTTCCTCCTCTTCATCATCTTCTTCTTCTTTTTTTCCTCCTCTCCTTCTTCTTCTTCTTCCTCTGCTTCATCTTCTTCTTCTTCTTCTGCTGCTGCTGCTGCTGCTTCCTCCTCTTCATCATCATCATCATCATCATCATCATCATCATCATCATCATCATCATCATCTTCTTCTTCTTCTTCTTCTTCTGCTGCTTCTTCTTCTTCTTTTCCTCCACTCTTTCTTCTTCTTCTTCTTCTTTTTCTTCTTCTGCTTCTTCCTCCTCTTCATCATCATCTTCTTGTGCTTTTTCCTCCTCTTCATCATCATCATCATCATCTTCTTCTTCTTCTTCTTCTTCTTCTTCTTCTTCTGCTTCTGCTTATGCTTCCTCATCTTCTTCTTCTTCTTCTGCTTATGCTTCCTCCTCCTCCTCCTCCTCTTCTTCTTCTTCTTCTTCTTCTTCTTCTTATTATTATTATTATTATTATTATTATTATTATTATTATCCATTCCAAGGTTCTGATTGTTGTCAGCACCGATTTAATACAACTCCATTAAAATCGGTTTTAACATTTTCAAAATCAAGTCAATTGACAAAACTTTTTCACGCCCAAATCATTTCCATACTGTGGCCCTTGAATATATATATATATATATATATATATATATATATATATATATATATATATATATATATATATGTATAATGTGTATACTTGTGTGTGCGTGAGAAAGAGAGACAGACAGTGTGGTGCCTATGTGTGAGTAAATCTTCAATTAGAATTCGACGGAATATTAAATATATAAGACAATTTGGATAAATTCTGTTTTGATATATTTCGCGGATATTTAACGTCATCAAAAGAATATTGTAATATTCAAATTTCTCTAACAATATAAAAATAAAATGAAACGTTGAAATGCCTAACTCGAATTCCGTTTTACTTCGCCAATAATATAAATTTTGTTCAAATAAAATTATTCTCTTATGACAGCGCTTCAACGGTGAATTTTATCTAAATATACATTTTTAAAACTGTCATATATATATAATATATATATATATATATATATATATATATATATATATATATATATATATATATATGTATATGAGACATTTTTTATGTTTATACGTTTTTTTACAGATAAAATATTTAAGTAAATGCTCTGTTTACCGACCAGAATGTCTTAAATAATTGATGGACTTTGTCCATTTCATAATGTATGACGTCATTTGTTTACATTTGGATACGCATTGAGCAGATATGAATGAGAGAAAATCATGGAGAATTGTAGTTTAAAAACAGTAAAATCGACTATGCTAACCAAACGCTCCTCTGTGGCCCAGTCGGTTAAGGCACGTCAGGCTATATGACGGTTCAGTATAGGATACAGTTTCGATTCCTGTCGGAGGACGCATATTTTCTATGAAAATTTATCGGACATTCAGGCCGGTAAATGTTGTTTAATACTGTTTAATATAAAACAGAGCATTTACTTAAATATTTGTACCTGTAAAAAGAACGTATAAACATAAAAACTGTCTTAAATAATTATCGGACTTTGTCCAACTCGTAATATAGCTTGACTGTAAAATTTAGCAAAATTGTTTAAATTAATTTTGATTCTTTTTTATATATATATATATATATATATATATATATATATATATATATATATATATATATTGTTTAAATTAATTTTGATTCTTATATATATATATATATATATATATATATATATAAGAATCAAAATTAATTTAAACAATTTTGCTAAATTTTACAGTCAAGCTAAGTTTTTATAGTTTATTATATATTTTCAATTTTCGAATATTTATAATGAAATCAAAATTGTGCATTGACTTTCTAGAAATCAAGTTTTTCCAGATTGACGCATGACGTCAATTGTAAGATACGCGTTTAGTTACTTGAGTTATAGCCTCTCCCAAAGTAGGGACCACACAATTCTTACCTACCTTGTTGACAGTTTCCAGTTCGTGGAAATCCCTGTACCGATCGAAATCTCTTGAAAAAGAAAAAAGGGGGAAACTTGAACTTCGAACAGTTTATACACAATTTCGATCCCGGTGAACGACTCATTATTAGGAAATTGAAAAAAAAACAAAAATAAGAAGAAAAACTGACAGATATTTGCATTCGAATTTACCAAAACATGTTAAAACACACACAAACACACACTCGTATATATATATATATGTATGTGTATGTATATATATGTATATATATATATGTATGTATATATTGTATATGTATATATATGTGTATATATATGTATATATTTATATATATGTATATATATGTGTGTGTGTATGCGTGTGCGTGCGCGCGCATGTGATGTTCTCCTCAAGTTCAATTGCTGTTATAGTCGTTTTACAATATTGTCGTTGTTATTATTATTATTATTATTATTATTATTATTATTATTATTATTATTGGTGTTGTTGTTGTTGCTGTTATTCATTCTTTATTTTATTTTTTCCCAGTTTGTAACGTTTTGTGATTTTATTTTGTTATGTTTCCTTATTTTTTTATTCTTATAATTAAGCAGCATTATTTTTTGTTTTTTAGGTTTTAATGTGTTTATTATTTTATTTTTTTGTTGAATGCACTTTGTTCTTTTTTACCTATTTTTTATTTATTTTGTATTTATTCGTTTGTGCTATATTTATTTTATCTAATGTTTCGAAAAAAAAGTCAGTGTCTCTGATCGCCAGTAGGTGCCTATTCATATTTTAGCTTTTTCTGAAATTTTCCCCTTCCCCTTCTTTCAACTCGAAATATTTACAACAATACCTTATAATAGAAAAACCCTCAAAAATCTACAGACAGATTTTCGCGCATTTGCCGCGAAACGTTTATTTCTAACTTTTGAGAATTTATCACTTGTAAAAGGCATTGTTTCTGGGGTGATTCACCTGGACCAAATTGCTTTCTTGGGCGATTTTTACCTTTGTAAGTTATGAAGCCTTTCTGCTTATTTGCTTCACTTTACACAAGGTAGTAAATATCATAACATACGGGGCCCTGAGCTTTTCGGTCATGACAACCATGTAAACTTTACGTTAATCTTAAAAAGCCAGGCATTCTACACTGCATAATTTCGACATAGAACTTACGAATTTAAACTGAGGAAAGTAATATTCCATCAGGGATGGTGACCCACTTCTGTTTCAATACTACATATAATGTGGATAGAGTTTGTTTACATCGACTTTTTTCATTCCCTCAAGCATTACGGCCTTATTCGTGTAAGAAGTTGCTTCCAGTAACTGTACCCTCTGTCTCGGAAAAAGACCCGGGAAGTTCTGCGTGATATACCCATGTGCTCTATGACGAGTTTTACGCCCAAAATATGGATACACAGTGATGAGTTATTTTTCAAAATATTAAGAAAATATGCATAGATAACCGAGTTCAAGCTTTTGGGTGAAAGGCAAACGGATTTTCGGTGTTAAGAAATCTTTGTTTATATTATTCGATATTTCGGTCATATTCCTTGGTTTCTGGCGCAAATTGAATAGACTTTTTCCGATGTCTAGGTTCATTTTTTTAATCATTTCCCCCCAAGCAAAACGGGAATGCCACCAGCACTCAGGGGGATACAGGGAATGAAATTGAGAGAGAAACAAATAAGTATAGGGAGGATTGAGGAAAGGACAAAAAATGAACTAATACCACTAATACGCAGGTGGTTACAGAGAGTGGAAGTGAGAGAAAAGACTGAGGAAAGGGAGGACTGGGGAAAGGACAAAAGATGAACGGGATTCAAGAAGATAGGAGATGACGATTGACGTTGCATTTACATGTCTGGTGATTGTACTTGCCAGAGAATCAAGGACATGAGTTCCACAAGCGAGAAGTGCGAGAAAAGAAACTGGTGGAGTAGAAGAGGCTGTTGCATTTAGCTATACAGTAAACTGGTGGTACCTCACATAAGCAATTATCAAAGTTAGGATTAAACATACTAAATATATTTCATGACAAATACAAAACCGGGTCCAAAAGAAAACTGAAAATTTATATATATATATATATATATATATATATATATATATATATATATATATAGCATGATGAGAAGCCACGTATACTTTCTTGATATGTGTATAATATATGGATAAAATACCCAATAAAAACACCCAATATTTTTTCAGTTATTTTATCCATATATTATATATATATATATATATATATATATATATGTGTGTGTGTGTGTGTGTGGTGGGGGGATTGGGATGCGCGCATATGTGTGTGTGTGTTGGTGGATGTTTTTATAGTGTGAATTTGTACAGTAATTTTACATTTATACAGATTTGGTTGAAGATCAAGTTTAAGGTTTAAAATATGGTCTGTCGTATCTGGAGCGAATTTGAATACATATTACCTTCAGAGCGATTTAAGTCATTACCAAAAAATGTGGGTGTTCGTTAGCTGTGACACCCACCAATATAACAAGAGTTGATATTTGAAAACGGCTAAAGAAAGTGTGCAGAGATGCATACCTCAAGTCACAAGTCACAAAATTATTTGATAAATTTACATGCAGATAAATTTAGTGCTGGCGATGTGCCTTTTCTAAAGGCTGGGAAAAATCACAATTACATGCAGCGCGAAATAGGGAACATTATGATCACGACCGAAGTGATTTTGCAGTTTATACTCTCACACAATACATATATATATCGACGTATGAGGAGCTGACAGCTTAATTAATACAGTTGTGAAATTTTGTGCGGTAATCTTAAGTGCCATTCAAGACCCGCTAGTGATTTACAAAGCAGGCCACATATCGAGCAAGAGTGAGGATTGTGAGATGAGATCACTGTTAGATTGGCTGATCTTTTAGATCTGCTCTCGGTTCTTGAAGAGGATTCGGACAAGTAGATTGAAATCTTCTGAGTCCACTAAAACAAGTTGATCTCCATTCTACCCGCTCCTAGGCTAAGCGCTCAAGGGTGTTATGTGATATATTGACAGCTGATAAGTTGCTTTTCAGCTTGTATTTGTATCTTAGCCATGGGCGTTTTACATTCCTGTAGCCCTGATCTAACGGGCTGTACATTAGGATCTTGGGTATTCTGTCATTCATTATATATATATATATATATATATATATATATATATATATATATATATATATATATATATATATATATATATATATATATATGTATGTATAGCTCAAATAGATCTCATTTAAATATTCATGGAGACATACCGGACACTATTCGTAACATACTTGTTGACAACACTAATATGAGAGCATCATCTACATACAAAAATAAAAGTCTAAAAATAATGGAACCCTTATTAATAAAAACAAATACAACGCTTAATAATATTAACTTTGAACATAGACACAATGTCTTGACCCTGTTTTGAAGAATGAAAACATTTTATAAAACATCCATACAACAAACTATTTCTTATTTAACAGTTAAAATATTTAATCCTTGAAAATAGCTAAATGTATAGCCGAAAGCGCTCGGATAAAAAGAACATTCGGACAGTTTTTATATAATTTATCATCCGAAAAGAAAACAATAATAAATCGCATGAGCAATTTTATAAAAAACTAAATAAAATCACCTTGTCTGTCAATTCAATGAAATGTGCAGGAAAGAAGGATAGCTCCCTAAATACACAATTATCTATCTATCTATCTATCTATATATATATATATATATATATATATATATATATATATATATATAGAGAGAGAGAGAGAGAGAGAGAGAGAGAGAGAGGTAGATAGATAGATAGATAGATAGATATTAGTAGTATTGCTATAGGCGTTATTTATAGTAGGTAAATGTGCTTCACATGATATCCTTCATTACTGTTTTCATAAACATTTAAATTTATACCAACCGAACAGGATTAAAAGGTTCCATTTAAGATGAAGAGGTCCTGCTGTAAGAAATACTTACTTACACACACACACACACACACACACACACACACACACATACACACACACACACACATATATATATATATATATATAAATATATGCATCAATATGGTGATTTCCTTTCGTCTTTCAATGATAATGTTATTAAGATTATCAGACAATATGAAAAGAACATAAAATAAATAGACAAAACTTGTCTATATTATTCAAGGAAACATGCATCAATATATATATATATATATATGCTCTCGTTATATACGATTCAGCACTGTAGAGAAAGGATAGATTTTGAAAACAGTCGTTGCTTCTGGTATTAACGCATTGCTCTTCAGTTACAAATTCAGCGCTAATGGCTGCTGACGTTTGCATACATCGCGTATACAATAAGTTAAAATATCCCTTTCACTAAACGTGCGCTGTTAGCTTCGGGGTAGAATCTCTGACTCGGGCTTGGCAATTTGAGGAGCTGTGATACAGTGAAATAGTCTTGTATGTATGAATATATGTATATATATATATATATATATATATATATATATATATATATATATATATGTGTGTGTGTGTGTGTGTGTGTGTGTGTGTGTGTGTGTGTGTGTGTTTTAAAACAAGATGTTAATATTATTTTCATATTTGCGTAATTTCAACGACAATTTATATATCGCAGTAAATATATATATATATATATATATATATATATATGTAAGTAATTATACTCGTCTGGAAAAAACATTAGGTGTTTTGGCTTGTAAATGAACAAACCAATAGCCAAGAAAAAATAAGGGACAAAAAAAGAAAGAACTAAGAAGATGAAATTGAGGCGAAAACAATCGTCCAGAAACCAAGCTCTGAGTCCAAAGAAAAAAAACTCCAAAACGAGTAAAACAAAAGTAACTAAGCAATGTGCTCAATTCACTACGTAGGGCAAATCTAACTATGAACCTAAAGAGATAGGCAAACCTACTTACGTTTCACTTACCCTGACGATCCGCGTAGATGAAACCTAGGTAGGTTTGCCCGGCTCTTTAGGTTCATAGTTATATATATATATATATATATATATATATATATTCGTGTGTGTGTGTGTGTGTGTGTATATCATAAAATATATGTATGTATGGATATACCAGAAAATTACTGACAAAATATAAAATTTTGTTCTATATCGAGGTTTCGACGGTTAGGACTTCAAAGGACTAAATTGTGATGATTACGTTCCTTTTAACTACACATACCATCGACAGGGACAAATATTTGGAGAGATTTATTAACATTATATTTGAAATGGCACCCATTGAGGATCGGAAAACACTATAATAGAAACATTGAAAGCGTTGTAATTAGCATGGCGGCATTGTTCTCAAAATTACGACATCAATGCAACTAATAATGTGCACTTGTCTTTTCTTTTTTGGAATTATTTTTCCTATCATGCTATTGTGAGTCTTCTAATTACGGTCGACTGCCATTGTTATTTATTAAATTGTTGGTAACTGCCGCATATCAAAATAATAATTTTATTTCAAGCGAAAAAAAAAAGCGAACAGAAATATAAAAAGCCAAAAACGGATACGGCAAAAAAAAAAAAAAAACGGAACGAAAACAAACTATAATAGAAATCATTTGACCAGACTCGATTGAAGACAGTTTTGTTCTCGTGAATCATCGCATTTCACTTTTTTCAATAACACTTAAGGTTAATCATCTGCTGATAATAATAAAAGCTTTCTTTTCTTATCACTCTCTTAGATTCTGGATTGCTAGCAAAATCTAAAAGTTGAAATGATATAATAATATAATTCTTTTCTATAAACATATATTTTATTAATCACGATTCATTTTGAATTTGTGCATTTCGATAAAAGAGAAATAATTTATAGATCTTTTTTGTTGGGTACTCATTCTACATAGAAATAAATTTTACTGAAAAAAAGTGAGCTGTAAAATATTGTAATTACTTATAGAATTCTTGAATTATAAAAGTAAACACAAATAAATAGACAGATATTATTAGTAAAACGATTCTGTGCATAACGTATTACTGAAATATTATTTTATATGGAAAATAAAAGTCTACATGCTGGAAAAGTCAAATACCGCAATCCATTTAAAAACAAAACAAAAAGACGACTGAACTATTACGTAATATCGGTCCTCTAATATGGTACCGGAAACATCCGCAAAGATGTAGAAGAAACTAGAGACAATTGTAACATAATTCTACAGAAAGATGATGCGGATGACATGGACTGAACATGTGAGTAACAAGGAAGTT
Source organism: Acanthosepion esculentum (assembly GCA_964036315.1). Lineage (NCBI taxonomy): Eukaryota > Metazoa > Mollusca > Cephalopoda > Sepiida > Sepiidae > Acanthosepion > Acanthosepion esculentum. The sequence continues at coordinate 131,295,042 of OZ038485.1, forward strand.
TTAAGAAAAATGGAAGAACAAAAACACTTTCGGAATACATACTGAAGAAAGAGGGAGAATGTGATAAAACTGACACATACTAAAGGCAATCGAGTGGTGAACAAATGTGTAATTGGTTGACAGATTAGTGTTTAAAAGGACTAAACAAATGGTTACCCACGTCCTGGCGAAACATAGAAATTGGAGGAAGAAGAAGAAACAGGATTTTCCATATTGGGACTACTTTAAATTGGAAAATAAAATCGAAAATTATTTATTATACAATATTGTATTATTACTACCATATATATATATATATATATATATATATATATATATATATATATATATATATATATATATATATATATATATATATATATATATATATTAATAATAATACAATATTGTATTATTATTACTATCGGAAAATAAAATCTAAAATTATTGCTATTTGTCCTATATATACACACACACACATATATATATATATATATATATATATATATATGTATGTATATATAAAATTGAACATAGAAGTCAACACTTAAAGGCGACAGTCTGCTTCATGCTAGATGCAATCGTCAGGCAAATCTGAATTGCCTGACGATTGCATATATATATAATATATATTATATACTGTCTTTTATATACTTTTCTATTTACACACGCTCTATCTCTGATATTGAACACTTTATCATAAATATAGCACACTTTAAGACTATATTTCTGCATATATATATATATTCATAATAATACAATATTGTATTATTATTACTCTCTCTATATATATATATATAAATATATATATATAGTAAGAATACAATATTGTATTATTACTATATATATATATAGTAATAATAATATTATTACTATATATATATGTATATATATAGTAATAATAATACAATATTGTATTCTTATGAATGTATATATACACACACACACACACACACATATATATATATACATATATATAGTAATAATAATACAATATGGTAATCCATATTGAATTTCCAAGAGGATAGAGATCCAGAGAGAGTTGTATGCCAAAAGACAGAGCAAAATTATTATCAATTAAAGAATATCAAACACTTAAAATGCCATAGGTAATAATTTTTATTTCATGAAAGCTCTAAAAAAGCAGCTCTCAATCTTAAAGACCAAATAACAAAATCACCAAATGATCTGTTTTAAAATAGACAGTATTGATTACTGTCTATATATATATATATATATATATATATATATATATATATATATATATATATATATATATATATATATATATATATATATATATATAATAAAACTGTTTTTACAGAAAAAGTTTATTTCTTTTTAGGAAGCAGTTATTTTAAAAAAATGCATAGTTAAAAGAATCAAAAGTCTAGATCTAATTGAGATGTCAAACTGTGGAATACCTACTTAAAAAAGTGATGGAAAGAAAATTGAAAAAATCTCTAAATGAATTCGTTAACATAAAATCATTCTAAAATTACCAGCTCTCATCGTTTGTGAGCATGTGTAATCATACCAATGTAATAAAATTAGTACCATGAAGTCCTGAAGGACGAAACGCGTCACAGTATATATATATATATATATATATATATATATATATATATATATATATATATATATATATATATATATATATATATGCACTTTTAAAAATATATGCACTTTAAAAATCAGGAAGGGGGTTGAATCCGCTACGTTGGTTTCAACCTTACGGTAACCTCATGCGATTTCTTTTATCAAAATTTAAATTAAAAGCCCTACATTTTATTTTTACTTTTATTTTATTTATTTCACGCTTCTATTGAGCACTTTTTACTATTAATGTTTCCTGGTCTGATTCAACTCTGATTATTAACCTTATATATATATATATATATATATATATATATATATATATATATATATATATATATATATATATATATATATATATATGTAAGCAAATGTGTGGATGTAGATCCGACGGTATGATGAAAATGTGGAAAAGACAAAGCAAAATCCGAATATATGAGTTTACTGTTTTTATTATGTTTTTTGTTTTTGTTATTCTGTCGACGTCAGACGTTTCGGTCAAATAGACCTTCTTCAGGACATGGTTAATGGAGACATAATTATATTAGATTTAGGTTTGATGGAGAGACGATATATACAGGACTGGTCAGAAACAGAAAAACTGAAATATAAAAAACATAATAAAAACAGTAAACTCATATATTCGGATTTTGCTTTGTCTTTTCCACATTTTCATCATATATATATATATATGAGAGAGAGAGAGACAGACAGACAGACATATATATGAGATAACGTAAAATACCGTAAGTTATATTCTAATAGATTTTTCACGTTTTTTTTGCTTGCTTATTATCTAAAGTCTTCAATAATTTAAATGCAACATTAATGGCCATCTTCTGTCTTCTTGAAATATTTCCAGTTTTATTGTCTTTTGCCGTCAATAATGTCTTCTTATTCTCTTCGGCTCCCAGTAATTCTCCGGTGTCTTGTGGTGAAAGGATTAAAACAAATTGCCATTGTATTGGACATATATTTTGTTGACCATGTTCACCGTAGTCTATAAGTACGTAATCTGTTCAATGAAACAACGTTAAAGATTAACACTCACGAGTCCGATACTCTACTGAATCTGACTATATTGCCAATAGCAGCAGCAGCTCTTCCGTAATTCTTCAGTCTTCGATATCAAAGGCTGGCAGTGGATATTCGGGGGAAAAAACATGGCAGCCTTTATACACGTCCTATTAAATATTTTGACCCTTCTGATTGGTTAACTCTTCTATTGGTGAACATATTTTTACAGTGAACTGTTGCACACTCGCATCAAAATCCTCGATAAACCATCTAAAATTATTTATTCCGTTTTTTTTTTCTCGAGGATTTTTACCATTTTTCTCATTATCAAGAAAAAGAAAAAATATTAATCTGTGTGAACAATAAGAAACAGGGCTTAAGAAGACAGAAATTAACCATTGGCATTGCATTTCAATGTTTTAAGTGCAAAAGCAGAAACTGTATGATAGAACGTAGGGCTACATCTAGCCATTTCATCTCTAAGATCAATACACCGTGCCGCTGGTACTCCGCTTAAATTAATAAAGTCTGGTTGCGAATAATAAAACCTCATAAGAACAATTACAATGAAAATATATATAGATTAGCTACAGGTAAACTACAATATGGCGGTGCAAGACTGCCTACACACCGACGTGTGTGGCACTTATAATTATTATTGTAAATCAGATATCAACATTCAGGGTTTTGCCATCATTTGAAGCTAAACCACTGACAAATTATTTACTTCTTTCCTATACACAAGTTCTTCTGGCGCTAGGTAAGAGTAATAATGAAAATCATTAGAATACACAAGGACTACGTAATTAGCTTCGCAGCGTTGCATATTTAGAAAAATTTAATCAATCACGATAAGTTCTCGTCATGGTCTGAACTAAACAGGCATCTCCATTCGCAAACTGTAATACTAAATAGCATGACTTTAATATTTACAGCTGCACGCAGTTTCACTCACACTCACACATACACATGCACACACATACACATGCACATACACACACACACACACACACACACACACACACTCAGAAAGAAAGAATAAAGAAGCAAATATAAAAATTATGATTCTGTATGATTTTCCTGGCTTAAGTGCTAACCGGATGGACTTTGGAGAAAGACAGAAAGCATCTATTTATAACATCTGAAATGTGACGAGAACGGCGTCAATAAATTGGATTTGGTAGACACAAAAGACCAACACACACACATTCATATATATGCATACATACACACACACACACACACATATATATATATATATATATATATATATATATATATATATATATATATATATATATATACACTTGGCATATTCTCGGGCTCATTTCTGGAACTGGGTATAGACGAGAGTAGAAACAAATTTAAAAACGTTGCAATGTAGTACCGGCCATTATGTCATATGCATTCACCTAGATGCCAAATAGATGAAATACGCCATGTTTAATGTTCAACAATCACGTACGTGAGCTGAAGATGACGGAAGTCGATTGAAACTATTTCCTGTCAGAAAATTGCCATATATTTTTACAAGCAATATTTTTCATGTGAGTTAGCTTTACATTTGCCTTATAGAGGAACTGTGTGTGTGTGCCTGTCTGTAATTAATGCTAAATAAACTATATGCGTGTATACAAGCAAATAATATATATATATATATATATATATATATATATATATATATATATATATATATATATATATATATATACATACATATATGTACATACACACACAGATATATATATATATATATATATATATATATATATATATATATATATATATATATTGCATAGAATAGGAACCAAAATTGCCCCATTCGAATATCTATTTCGAT
>OZ038485.1:131299673-131319673 GCA_964036315.1 Acanthosepion esculentum
CCTTTGTCAATTTAAGTAAAGATCAAGACAAAAAAGGAATCCTATGCAAAAACTGGCGTTAAAAACATTCTGAGATAATCAAGTTTGGTGAATTTTTATTCATAAAAATATAAATTAAAATACGTTTTTACTCTGATAACGAAAAAAGGTGATAACTTATCAACATGTTTCATTTATACGAGGGTCATTCAATAAAATAAGGTTAATTTTCTGTATAAGGACTTCTAATATAGATAGAAGCTTACTTTTCTTTTTTCTTTTTTCAACATAGTCTCCCAGCACTGTCACACACTTTCTCATCTGTGCACAATCTTCCGTATGCCCTCAGCGTAAAAATCTTTGGACTGATGTCTCAGCCAGTCGCTCACAACACTTTTGACTTCATCGTCACTTTTAAACTTCGTGCCTCTCATGAACGCTTTCAAGTGACCAAACAGGTGAAAGTCTGAAGGGGCAAGGTCTGGGGCTGTAAGGAGGATGAGGGAGCAGTTCCCAGCTCGTTGATGGTCTGCACCGTTTGGGCTGCTGTTTGACGTCTTGCGTTGTCATGATGCAAGATGACTCCTTCTGACTGATGACCCCTGCATTTGTCCCAACAGATAAGCTCAAGGTCCTTGCAATGTCATCCACTGTCACCCTTCTGTCAGAATGAATGAGGTCATTGACTAATTCGATCACCTCAGGAGACCTCACATCTGTAGGCCTCCCAGGCCTGTCTTCATCCTCAACACTGTTCCGTCCTTCTTTAAATAATTTAGCCCACTTGTAGATATTTTTTGGCTGAAACATGTAGCACCATACACAGTTGACATTGTCCTATGAATTTCAACTGGTTTGCACCCTTCAGCAACCAAAGACTTGATAACTGACCTCTGTTCAATCCTGGAGCATGCTTCTTGGTCGGCCATCATTGCTAATCGCCAAAACTCTCAAAGTTTTTTTTAATCTGCAAAAGAAATTAAATCCATGTGAAAAAGAAGTAAAACAAAAACAAAAATAAAAAAAGAGTAAGCTTCTATCTGTAATAGAAGTTCTTATACCGAAAAATTCAACTTATTTATTGAATGACACTCGTACGTACTTTCCACGCCATACACTGGTATATATATATATATATATATATATATATATATATATATTATATATATATATATATATATATATATATATATATATATACATATATATATATAATATAGAAAAACAACTGAAAAGTTGCCAATTAAAAAAATTGAATGTTTTTGTGAAAATATTTTATTTATATTTTTTATATATAAAAAAAATACATTCACAGAAAATAAATACTTTTACAATAAAAAACATTCAATATTTTTTTAATTTGTAACTTTTCAGTTGTTTTTTTCTATATTATATACATATTAAGAAAATATACGTGGCTTCTCATTATGCTATATATATATATATATATATATATATATATATACATATATATATATATATATATATATATATATATATATATATATATATATATATATGATAAAAGAATCATATATCTGTTAGGCGCCGTTCGATACTACTGACAATTGCATATGCCAATCATCGAATATAGAACACTTTTATCATTTTTAATATAATTTTCGCTCTGTATATTAAATCAAAACTGTTTAATTGTGTCCATCATCCACTTTGCGCTTCGTCATACATACATACATACATGTATATATATATATATATATATATATATATATATATATATATATATATATATATATATATATATATATATATATATATATATATATATATATATTACAGTTCAAATGCTTGACGCTGTCCCTGTTATTTTTAAAAATTGTTTTGTAAGAGAAAATTATTATAGATGGATTAAAATATTTATCTTATTATGTCAGAAAGAAACTAGCATTTTATTATTAAATTTTACTCTCTTCTCAAATAGCCTTCTTTAGCCTTAATTATTACTGCAGACATTCGTTGCAGTATTCGTTGCAAAATTTTCTCAAAGTGTAAGTTTGATAATTGATTCTATTCTTTATTCAATGACACTAATTTTTTTTTCAATTTTCTGTCAATTTCATCCCATGCTAATTCTGGGAGTCGCTTCAATATTTTGAACTGTAATGTATGTACACAATAAGAATAAAATCTAAAGCTTACATTGTCAAAGAAACTCAGGTCTCAATGCCAGATTCGACAGAGCATAAATATAATTTTAAAATATTGTCAATAACAAAATCAGCTATACATTTCAGTAATTCCGTTGATGATTTTCTGAGTATCGGATTTTGTATTGATATTATATTATATCATATTATATTATATCATATTATATAATATATATATATTTGTTGCCGAAAATCTGTCTGTTTGACTATAAAATCATATAAAATTTCCTCCCACCAAAAATCACATTTTTTTCTGTTTTTAGAGTCTTGGTCCGGCCATGATCATTTGGACAATCTTTCTCATATATGTATAAACAAAGACATCATTTATACTTTTTGGTTTTGTTCCGTTCCGTTTCGCTGTTATATTTCTTTTTTCTTTTTTTTGTTCTTTTTTTTTATTTGGTTTCGCTCTGCTGAATTGTGTTGACAATTTATTTAAATCGACCTTTGCTGCAACGTTTGACCTTTTCGTCTGTTTATTTATTTTTTGTTTATTTGTTTTGTTTTAATTTGTTTCTTTTGTGACAGATTTGAATTGTCATATGGGTTGTTGATTCCGAATGAAATTGTTCTGCCTGACGAGGGTTTCAAAAAGCAAACATTCCCTTTCACTAAGATATCTAAATACAAGAAATATTATAATAATCAATCAGTTCTCCACATAAATAAAATAAAAAAATAAAAATTTTAAAAAAGAAACAAAAAAGGAAGTGACTGAAATCCGAAATATTTCATGTCTGGCAAAGATAAATTTTGAGCATTGATTCATTGCCTATGTCAAAAACATGCTCATAAATATCTGTTCACGGTTATTTAGAGTATTACATAGATGTGACAGAAATTCCTCCATAATTAGATAGTTTTTTTTTCCTGAAGAAGGTTTCCTCTGGTCAGATATATTCGAAGAACACAAACGGTAAGGAACTTACATTCGAAAGAGAAAATTAATTTAGGATTCGAGCAAATAGTGAGACAAGTCAGTATACTAGCAAAAACCTTGCAATTAATATTAGAGTCTGTGCGCCAGCATATATATATATATATATATATATATATATACATATATATATATATATATATATATATTTATATATATTTGTGTGTGTGTGTGTATGTGTGTGTGTGTGTGTGCTTGGTATGTTGTGAAAATATCCCACCATTTTGAGTATTTCTAGGGATAGGTGGACGTGATGTAGCTTCGCAAATATTCAGAGGGTATCTAACTTTGGTGCCTGAAAAAATTTATATGGACGATCTTGTGGTTAGGGGTTTGTTGTTAGATTAAAACCATTACAAATCACCTAGGAAACACAAGCAGTACCACACCATATCGAGAACTATTAGATGCTCTTCGTCTTTAGTGATAGAATGTTGATATAACTAAGGACTAGTGTTGTTGAATATTTTTTCATAAATTTAGCCAGACAAAACCTAATCGATTTGGCAATAAAATATCAGCATGCCACTTCAGAAGGAAATAATTAATCCACTTATAAGTGGATGAATTATTTCCTTCTGAAGGACATGTACGTTTGCTTGTACATATGTGTGTGCGTGATTGTGTGTGTGTGTGCGTGATTGTGCGTGTGTGTGTTTGTGTGTGGATTTACGCGATAAAACTTTTGGCTGAATCTCCTGAAGGAAACCTTCTTCATTCCTTGATCTCAATCTCAATTTAAAAAATTCGTTATTCTTTAAAATAGAAGAGAAATATTCATCATGGCCTTATATTAGATAGTTTCATTACATATTTTTGAAATAAACATAGTGTTTCGATTTTTCTTACTTCTCTCTACTTATCAACCAATAAATATATACCTATATAAAATTCTCTATATATATATATTTATATATATATATATATAACAAAATCTATACAAATTGCCCAGGTAAACAGCAACAATTTATTCTGATATATTACAGATGGAAACGATACCCTTCCTGCTCCACCACCAACTACCCGTAAGCCAGTGATTGCCGACGAACGTAAGTTAAGCGAATGATTAGAACGCGCAATAAAACAAATCCAAATTTACATTGCCGCCTACACATACATAAATACGAGCAATCATTTACATGGAAATGAAATGACTAACACAAATGAGTTTTTGTCCACGCACGTGACAAAATGTAGTCGACTAGTAAAGTGACCAAATGATTGTTTTTTTGTTCATTTATTACTATATTGCTAATGTTTGAAATATCGAAAAATATCTTGGTTACATCTGTAGCATCAGAAAACGACAATCACAAAAACCCTGAAGTCCTATTCCACGAATCTCCTAATTTCTTAATGCATTTTCGAATAAAGGATTCTCAATTTTCTCGCATAAAAATACACATACAATATATATATATATATATATATATATATATATATATATATATATATATATATATATATATATAATGCTTAAACAATGACATTAATAAGAACCAGACTAGATCCAGATGACCCACCCCCCAAAAAATTGTGGCTTCTCACAGGAATCGAAATTGTATCCCATTTTTCATCAGGTAATCTTATCCTATAGCCGAAGATTTCCCTCACAAATTTGGACACGGGCGACTACCTTGATAAAGCATGAACGTTTGGTGCTTATGTCACTATTTAAAAAAAACGGGAAAAAAAAACAATGATAGCAGATTACACATGTGTGCACACAGAGACTTTGGTAGATAGATTGAGATGCAGAGACTGTAATAGATAGATAGATAGATAGATAGATAGATAGATAGATAGATAGATAGATAGATAGATAGATAGATAGATATATATGCAGAGACTGTGGTAGATAGATAGATATGCAGAGACTGTGGTAGACATATAATAAATAGATAGGCACAAACTGAGATGGACTGTGATAGATATGAACTGACTGACTTAATATCATTGATAGAAATAACATATTCAGTTGAATAGATATGGGTTTGTCTGAGGATCGCAAAAGCGTGAGAGCCGCAAACTCATATCCATACACCTGAATATATATATATATATATATATATATATATATATATATATATATATAAAGAGAGAGAGAGAGAGAGAGAGAGAGAGAGAGAGAGACGGACAGAGAGATAGATAGATAGATAGATAGATAGATAGATAGATAGATAGATAGATAGATAGATATAAACAAGCTTTGGTAGAAAGCTTGATAGATATGAGCAGACTGGTATATATATATATATATATATATATATATATATATATATATATATGTATGTATATATATATACATACATATATATATGTGTATATATATATATATATATATATATATACATATATATATATTTATATATATATATGTATATATATATACATACATATATATATATGTGTATATATATATATATATATATATATATATATATACATATATATATATATATATATATATATATATATATATATATATATATATATATATATATATATTTAGATAGATAGTTATGAAATGACAGTGGAAGATAGAGAGATATGAGCTGACTGTGGTAGATAAATAGATATGAACAGACTGTTTTAGTTATGTATACATAGGAACGGACTATGGTACATATATATATATATATATATATATATATATATATATATATATATATATATATATATCTGGGATCCGATTGTAAGTTGGAAAATCTTTAAAAAGCCGAAGCCTTATAACAACCACAATCATATTTGCAACTTCTGCCAACCGAAAAATGAGCAATAATGACCTTTCCGCATCCCTAAATCCTTTTGAACCAGAAATTCGAAATATTGAATCCTTGCATGCATACTAAAAATTCAGCTTAATCACACATGACGCTGTATAAAAAATGTACATTGCAAATAAACCCAACAGTCATACCTTTTGATAATACGCTTGCTTTTCTTCCCGTCCCATTCGTTCTTCACATCCTCCTCCTCCCTTAATGTTACACCCAACGTCGTGTGTTTGTTTATTTATTTTGAAAACAATATAGTATAGCGTTCATCATATTTTAAAACATAAAGCTTCAGATGGTCATTTGATAAGAAAACCGCCTGAGGATATCCTAAGGTTGAAACCGAGGTAGAGGATTCAACTGACCTCCTGATTTTTTTAAGTTAGCAATCAATAGTCATATTCATAGATAAATACATAAAGATGAATTTTCAAATTCATAGATAGATACATAGAGACCAATCGTCAAACATGTAGATAGATAGATAGATAGATAGATAGATAGATAGATAGATAGATAGATAGATAGATAGATATGAACAGAATCGGATAGATAGATAGATAGATAGATAGATAGATAGATAGATAGATAGATAGATAGATATGAACAGAATTGGATAGATAGATAGATAGATAGATAGATAGATAGATAGATAGATAGATAGATAGATATGAACAGAATGGTATAGAGAGATAGGCCTTTAAAACTCACTAAATTTAAAAAATAAATTACTCGAAATTCGCTTGAGGATGAAATGTAACTAATGTTTTTAATTTAATTACAAAATGAAATTCGAAGCATGTAGCTTCCCTTTTTGAAACATGGTTATTACTGTGTAGCGAAAAAAAAAACATATTTTAAATCTGTTAATTTATAATATTAATGCTCTGTATTTTTACATCGAGCACTATTTTGTAAAAATAAAAATATCTATAAGAACACCGTATTATATATCTTACTGTTCTTTCTTCATATATATATATATGTATATATATATATATATATATATATATATATATATATATATATATATATATAGAGAGAGAGAGAGAGAGAGAGAGAGAGACGTATAAAAATGAATGCCTCATAAAACTGTAAGTAGCGGAAATGCAGCAATATATGAGTAACTTTTTTATGTTTCTGATACATATTAGAGTGTTGCTTCTAATACCCGTGTGTTACCATTTGAACGAGTCTTCATAGATGGCTTCTATTCTTTATTGTCACCTGCCATCAAGACCCTGCCCATCAGAGATAAAGGTTGATAAATGTGTTCTTTCGGTGTCAACGAAATGTGATTCGTAATTCCAGATCAACGATGAGCGATATTGCTGGTGGCTTTGGCAGGGCAATGAGCAAGTTGTATCTCATTAGATGAAAATATAAGAATATCGCTTTCATAGAAATTTACTTTGGCATTCAAAGAAAAATGGAATCTTACAAATCCTATAAAGATTTCAAAAGTGTATCTGCAAAAGAAAACTCGAAAGTTACAAATTATATATAGATATACACATAATCAGATGATAACAGAATACCAATCGCACTTTTAAATAAATAAACATACGAACCGTTATGTTGAGATCGGATATTGCTAACATAGAATTTAACCAAAGTTGCAATCATCAAATATTTCATACCCTTATTCTACAATCTTTACTGTTTTGGTCTACATATCTTATTATTTCGAGCGACATAGAATCTTTTGCACAGTTCATATTAAATAACCATTCCTAACCATTAATTTGTTTTATGATAAACTCAACATAAACCTTTTCAAAACAGAAACTATGAGCTGTAAAGAGGATGAAAACAGTGAAAACACGTTCCCTGAATCCATCATTATAATTGAGGAAGTGGTTTTAGTAAATACCAAACAATTAAAAAGACCTCGATGTATGGATCGATTATAAAAGAAAATCTAGCGTAGGGTATAAAGAAATTGTGTATAGAATGCTAGGGTGTGCTGGTGGTATTTTTGCCCAACACTACTCGTGGCTACAAAATTAAGACATTCATTGGAAAACACGAATTGTGTTCTTAAATAGCGTCATCAGATCGGGACTTTCATCTGGATGGCCTGTATGCTACTAGACTCATTGAAAAGCATCTAAGCTGTATACAACCGCTTTCTCAGGTCAATGGTTAAAAATATCTCAGAGCGAATGACGCCTATAGATCTAAGAGAGGACCATACGCTACAGATTCACAAAGAACACTACCAAATAACAGAAACAACATCACTTGAGGTCTTTCAACGTCAGCAATAATTAAAATGCAAAGCACATATAACTTGAATCTCTATCTATAAAAGGCAGGTGTGTGTGTGTAACGAATGCACGGCCGCAATTTTCGACGGATTTGCACCAAATTTTACATGCACATGCTCCAAGTTAGCGGCAAAGCCAAGACCGACTTTGCATTTCCCAACTCCCATCGATAGTGTAAATAATCGATTTTTCATGCTCCTACGGCAGTTTTCATGTAGTTTGTGGCCATTTTTCTACTGGCCATAATGAGAGCCTAGAGCTGGCTGCCACGAATAGGCAGGAAGATGCTATTGGCGAGCGTGAAAGTCAACAGCTGACTGACACAAATGTTAACTAGCATGCTAGCATGCAAAAAAAATCGATAGCTGCATTCGTCACAAGTGGGAAAAATTTAATTCTGCATGGCACTTTACTCCAATTGGCTCATTCGCTTTCTTAACCTCAACGTTGATTCTGATTCCGCAGAACTGATTTGGGTGTGAAAAAGTATTTTTGTTAACATTCTTTTTTCATTCGGTTTTTCCAGTTACGAGTCCTTTTTTTAAGTCTGATCAGTTTGTGTTCATTTTGTTTAGTTCTTTTTTCATAACAGATTTAATGTTTAGTATAGGGCTTAGAAAAAATTCACAGTGTGAGAAGTAAGGCATGTAGCAACATCAGCACGGTAAAGGGCACTCCTTTAAAGGCAAGGAAGGGCAAAAATATTTTAAGTTAAGTGATAGCGATTGCTGTATGAGTCATACGATTTTTTTAATCGAGCACGGTCAACGCCGAGCCATGCTTCTAGTTGAAAATAATAACATTATCACAATATTGATATTTCACACTACTTCCAACAAATGTTTAGGAAGGAAATCCTCATCTATATTGGGAAGAGTGATATCAAATACTAGACTTTAGAAACCAACTTCTGTTAAAAAAAATTTCTAATTGTCTTTATTTTTTCGAGATTTCATTGCATTATTTCGTATTTAACCAAATGTCTCTTAACGCTTTTTCATTCAGTCAATGTGGTTTTGTAACTGTTTTTAGTCGGTATTTGAATGTGCTAATGCTTTTTTTCTGAGCTATATTTAATATCCTTTGGCGGATAATCTTTTGGTAACTAGTTCGTTCTTCCTTCAAAACATGGGTGAATATGACTCTTCCTGTCCTTCGTAGATGTGAGTATTGTTTTTGTTTGATTTTTTTTGCTATCTCTCCTTATCGTTATTCTGTCAAACATTTACACATGCCCCTTAGATTGGTTATTCGCTTCCCCCCTGTCCACCTTGCCTTCAATATGTCCTCTGTGTGTGTGTGTGTGTGTGTGTGTGTGTGTGTCAAATTTTCGATACCCTCATCCTTCATTATCTGCTGTAGAACTTTCACCTGTCTCTTTCTGATTCGAATTCTGTGACCTATTTGTTACCATTTTCCCTAAAACACTATTGTTGCTCACAAGTTTTGTCAGTGTGATCCTCACCATCATTCTGCAAAATTAAATTTCTGTTACCTCAAGTTCATTCTTCATCTGTAGAGAGGGTCCAGAATTTACTTCCGTGTAAGAGAACCGATATTACAGAGCAGTTCAGTTCTCTTTGTTTTTAAAGAATTTTTCCGGTTTATTAATACTTTCCTTAGGTTTGGGAAGGTATTTTTCGCTATTCGAATGCTCCTTCGGGTTACGGCGTCGCATGCTCTGGCAAAAACACTTTCTAGATATTTATTTTTTTTGTCCTTGCTTGATTTTGTTTCTTGCAATTCATGTTTCGCAATCGTTCCTTTTGATGACAACTGTATATTTTCTCTTCTAACCAATCAGGTTTAGTCCTTTCTTCTCGCTTTTCTTTACTCCCTTCTGTATGGGATGTGTAAAAAAAACAAAACAAAAAGTTTTAAATTAAGCACTGAACCGTTCTATCTTATAAATGATTAAAAATATCTTACTGGATTTCCCCGAGGTTTTATAACACAACTGGACTTTACTTTGAGCAATAACAATGTATAATTACTATTCAAGCTTAACAGGAGAACCGTGATTAAATCGATCACAAACTAAAATGACATGTTCCTAAGTTCGTGAAGTATTCAAATAAAGTTCAAATATATATATATATATATATATATATATATATATATATATATATATATATATATATATATATATATATATATATATATATTTAAAAGAGAAAAATCGCAAACGTTTTTGGTTATAATGTCGATTTAAAAAAAAAAAATTTTGCTTTATTTTCCATATTCTAAATTATAGAAAATATATCATAATATTTTTTTATTATGTTTTTTTTAAAGCACAGATTACAACCAAGAAATAAAGCATAATATTTTTTTTATGAAATCCATATTACAGCCAAAAACGTTTGCGGTTTCTCTCTTCTTTTTAATATACACACGTTTCTCTCGTTGGAACTACTGTAACCTCTTCCATATATTCCCCGCCCTCTCTAACCTTCTAACTTTCTGTGATGGAGTAACAAGTTGCCTCACATATTTCACGTACGAAATCATCCCCATTTTTAAAACTTGTTAACCATTTTCCTGATAGTTCTTGAGTGGAAATTCAAAATAGAAGCTAGAGTATGTATATTGGTACCATTACTGAAGGCTTGAGAGATTTTTACCTTTCACAGTTGCTCAGTTAAGAAGACAGTGTGGCAGACACAAAACGATTTTAATCTGTTTTCTTTGAAGCTGAATAACTCGAAGGTTTTTTGCATTGATTTCTACGACAAATGGTATTAAGATGGCTAAAAGTCTTCTCTAAAAACCTGGAAAAAAGAAACTCACTTAGTTTACTGGTTTTTACATATTAAGCATTTTGTGAGATGGCCAACTATGGTGTTTAGACACTTTTGCTTTCATCGCCAGTATAGAGTATAAAATAACTAAAATTTCGTGAAGAATCAAAATGAGTGGATTGAGCGATTATAAAAAAAACCTTCGTCTACGAAACTCTGCCTTTATTCTTATATCCTTTTACAGATATATTTTTATTTTTATTAATAATTAGAGACACACACACGCACACACAAACAACACACATGCATATATATATGTTGTGTGTGGGGGGTGTATGTGTGTGAAGGAAAAAGACAATGGGAAAACTGCTGTTTTAGCCGACGCGTTTCGTCCAATGTAGAATTTTTCAAGGCAAAAAAGGAAATGAATTTATTGAAACAAAACATCTATAAACAAAAAACAAAATGTCGTTAACAAATAGATGAATTTAGACCCGCTATTGTATATTCATCTGGTCAAGTGAAAAATTACGACAATTACTTTATATTTGAAGAGAATATTTTAGCATGTAGAATTATTGTTTTTATTGATGTGTTGTCGGATTCGACCGTTTTCATTTGATTTCTTGACATATTTGTTTTGTACATTGGCTTGGGAGTGTAGTGTTTCTGTTACGAAAGGTGAGATTGGGAAAAAACAAGGCGTAGTTTAAAATCTGGATAATATTCAATGGCGGCACTCTCGGGGATTTTCCTACTATTTTTATGAGTGTAGCATTTATGAAATCAAAATTTTGGTTGAAATTATTTCTATGTATGTCTAGTACATTTGTTTTAATTGTTACTAATAAGATCTCTTTTATGTTCATAGATGCGATTTTTTTTAAAAATATTTTTCTATTTCCTATTGTCTTCTTTTTTCCTTTATACATATTGTCTTTTTCTACAGGTTAATTCTGAGAAATTCTTATATATATATATATATATATATATATATATATAGTTTTTTGCCGACCGTACATATTTTTTCCAATTATCATTCTTATACTAATTTGTCTTATTCACATAATTGTTCTCGGGATTTTACTATATAGTAGACATGGAAAGCAAAAAATCTTTTAGTATAAAGGAAGTTAACATTAGCCAGAAAGAGGCTTACGCAGGAGCGTCTCTCTCTCTCTCTCTCTCTTTGTCTCTCTCTCTCTCTTTCTTTTAATGTAACTATAACATCAATAACAATATTTCGATTTGATTTTTGCCTTGATAAAATCAGAAGACGAAATCAATCGGCCATAAACTAAGATTTTTTCAAATTTCATTCTAACATATATATATATATATATATATATATATATATATATATATATATATGTATATATATATATATATACACACACACACACACACACACACACATATATATATATATATATATATATATATATATATATATGTATATATATATATTTGTAAATAAATATAATTCGTTAATAATTATATAGGCCTTACTACATGTTTGACATTACACCTTTCTGACCATAGCTCAATTAGGTTTCATTTAAATACTCATGGAGACCTACCGGACCCTATTCGTAACATACTTGTTAACAATACATATATACTATCATCGTCTACATACAAAAAAGGTTAAAAATAGGAGAAACCTTATTAATAATAAGAACAACACTCAATAATATCAAATATGAACATGGACACAAAATTGTGACCGTGTTTTGAAAACGAAAACATTATATAAATACATGCATAAAACAATCTATTTCTTGTTAACATTTAATATATTTCAACCTTAAACAATGGCTAAATATATAGCCGAAAGTGTATCGGCTAAAAACAACAATTGGACAGATTTTATATACTGTATCATCCGAAACGAAGAAAATTGTTAGATCACATGAGAAATTGTATAAAAACTAAATCAAAGCACCTTGTCTGTCGTATTCAATGAAATGTGCATGAAAGAAGGATTGCTGTTTAAATACACACACACATACACACACATGTTGGTGTTTTTGGGTACCTTGGTGTACTAGTGAGCCAGCCAAAATGAGCTGACTCATTTTATAGTTCACCAATAGAATGGTTAACCAATCAGAGGGCTCAAAATATTCTATAGGACGTGTATAAAGGCGGCCATTTTCTTCTCGAATATGCACAGCCAGCCTTTGATATCGAAGACTGAAGAATTACGGAACAGCTGCTGCTGCTGGTATTGGCGATATAGTCAGATTCAGTAGAGTTTCTGACTCGTGTGTGTTAATCTTTAACGTTGTTTCATTGAACAGATTACGTACTGCGCTGGATTCTATATTCATAGACTATGGTGAATATGGTCAACAACACACACACACACACACACACACACACATATATACATATATATATACATATACATATATATATATATATATATATATATATATATATAGTGTTTTGATATATTATTACTTCTTGCATTCTTCTATTGAATTATCATGTTACCAATTATGATTCTGTATAAATTAATTAGCTCAGATGAGTTATTTCATTAATTTATTCATTCTTTCATATTCAATATTTACAATTTTAATGCCCATTTCTTCGCCACGTCAATGTCTATATTTCTACTCTCAATTTAATTCTGGCAATTTTATTTGTTAAAGAATTTCTATTTGTTTTTTATTATCTCAGATACTTCTGTCGACTGCCTTATGGAATATTTATTTCTTCTTTGCTTCCGTGTGTTTTATAAATGTTCCTCGATCAACGTTAGTGTCTATTAATATCTTTTTCTGCGTTAATATGCATCGATTTGAGATCTTATTAACCATCCTCTAGTCGATGTGCCTTGTCGGCATATTCCTGGCATGTTATTTCATATGGAATTTCATTTTTTGCTTAATTTAAAAAAATACATATTTTAAAACCTCTAGCTGACATATAATTATTAAAATGGAAATTCACAACTAATATGCCGTCTTTTCGTTAACCACGGTCGGGTTTCCAATCTCCCTCGCGTAACTGGGATCTGTAACGCTCATATAGAACACGAAGAGGAGTTTTCAAATTAGGCAAATTTTTTTGAAGATCTCACGAAATTCCTGACCAAGCCGTGTCTCCCGAATACTTTTTATTTTCTAATACTGTATGACTTGCTTCCTTCAACTTTTTCTTATCGGATATGCTACAGGTATATATGTATCAACGTAAATGTGATGACATCCCCTCCAGAGCATAGTACTCAATCTAGAGTATACTTGGAAGAAAGACCTATTAAAGCAAAGTGTCTTTGTAAGTGAAGTACTAAATCTCAAGCAAAAAGACCATTAATAGTATACAAATAAAATATTATATCTTGATGTATCTTTCCGACTAACAAGCAGATACTATTTCTGTAAAACACTAAATCATTTTCGTCATTCTGTATATTGTGCATAAACTCTCCAAAGTACAGGTTTTGGTTTAGTTTTAGCCATTATCGTTGCTTTCATGGTTCAAGGGGACTAACTCTTATTTTCCTTTTGTATCCAAAATTGCAGCTAGCTTATAATTTTAAGCTAGCTTAAAAGCCGCCCTATCGAACGGCAGTTAAACTATCTCCTGTGGAAGACTCTTGGTGTGGTCATCATCACAACAGCTAAGGAAGAGTAGATGCGATAGGTATCAATAAACTATAGAAGAACTCAAAATTAATCGCCGTTTTTAAGTATTGAATTAATATCTAAGCTTACTTTTAAAGCTCAGCGAGAATTCTTTTGCTGCCACCAAATTTAAAGATGATTTGATGTACGTAGGTCCTTATTTCCGTACAAACAATTATTTTTATTTCATGGATGACAGAACAGAGACCAATTTATAAGATAAAATTAATATAATGCAAAGATGGGAAAATAGAATTAGTTATACATTCAACATTTGAAAAGTTAGAAAAACATAACTAATTAATAAAATACTATAGAATCTCTATGAATAAATGTGAAATTGGAGTACAATTATCCAACGAATTCTTGGGTTAAAAAGTCCTAGCCCTAATTTATCCGCCAAAAGCACAATATCTATATTATATATTATCTACTTCTTGGTGATATGACTTTTCAGGTTTAACTAATTTGCATATTGATTTTTTAAAAGTATATTTCATTAATTAACTGTTCTTCATTAGTGGTCTTTTATTCAAGTATTGTTTTGATTTTCATATAAAAATAGTTCTTTTTAGGTATATTGTCTTATATAGTGCAGAAAAGTGTTTGATATTTGCATTTTACTTGGCCTTCAACAAGTTGGCATCTGTTTGTAAAACTTTTCTTAACTATAACAAGCATAACATGAATGAAATGTTCATTTAAAATTTTTGTTTCAAAGATTTCAAGTTGTGAATATATCTTACTTTGTGAAGGGATAGCGACCGGGCAAAATCTGCTAGTTAGTAATAATAATATGATTTCTGTTATATAGTTTGGTTTTTAACCATTTCACCCATAGAAAGTCAATAAAGTGAGTAAAGCACGAGGGGGTTACTGATTGATAGAGATTATGAGGAAAAAAACACTATTAAGGAGAAAGAACAATAAAATAACAAGAATTAAGAAGACAGAAAATAACGATTGGCAATTCATTTAATGTTTTGAAAATCAAAATTAACTGGGAAGCATGAGATTTCCTCAAGCGAAAAGGGTGAGAGAAGAATATATAGGAATTATAGGTACATGTAGCCCTTTCAACTGTAAAAAGATGAGATATTGCCGCCAATTTAATACTGTCATTAAATTCATAGATTCTAGGAACCATAGTGATATTTATTCTCTAAAATAAACAGAAATGTGGCACAAGGCCGAAGGGGGAATTGGAGAAAGGACGGTCTTCTTCTGTCTTAACTATAACTTAGCTAGCAGCAAACACTGACCCAATCGTACGAACAATATTCCTTACACCAAAACATCTCAGTCATACGTACCTTTCTTACTACAGCCACCATAATACCTCACTGTCTCTATGAAAATATTAACTAGTCTCCATATTTAAAATTTAGTGTCTGGGTGGAGGGAATAAAACAACAAATAGAGGAAAGTTCATCCAAATAATTACCATTAAATTTTTTATAGAAAAGACACAGGGAAAATAAGTTACGGAGGTGGGAAACTTACAAAAGAAGATATGTAAGGTCTGTACCAATAATATTGCAGATTCTTCCTTGGATTTTATCAAGAATCTCTAAATATATAACAGGAGCCCCAACTTAGTTGTGATAGCAACATTCAAAGCAAAAATGTATCTTGATTTTTTATTTGATACAATATTTCACCAATTCTTTTACATGAGACAGTAAGCGAAATGACGTTTTTATTAGGAATGATTTGATCATATTACAATGAGAGTGTTCATTTTTATTACTGGGAGAACAGGATGTGAACAAATCGATGTTTGGGTGCAAATCTATGTAGTCTAGTATATCCATCAGGACACAGAGTCAGATAATCGTAGATGACGAACATGCATCATAGCCAAATCTGCAAATATGGTAAAAGTATTTCATCAAATTAGCTGATAATCTTGCAGGTAAGGCTGAGTTAGAAAATGTTTCAGGTCGAGTACCTCAGTCTCCGATTGAGGGTGTTGTCAACTATCTAGATGTGTCTATAGCGCCTTGACACCTTCATCTTTCTTCTTTTTCCACTTTTAGAGTGAGACCCACATTTTACAAGGCTCAAGGGCCACTCGATGTAGAGGGTTACAGTAAGAGGATGTTTATGTGAATAGGAAGGGAATATAACGATTAATCCTAGACTTGTTAAGATTGTAGTGATCGAGGAAACATCTTCTTGGGATTCAGTTCCACAGAGTATGTGTTCGCGGGATGAAGCTCTTCGAGTAGAACTTACTCTTCAACAATGGAAAACGGAGGGAATGTGTGTAGTTTACTACAATGTGTGTGCCACGGCGGGTCCTGGTCGTGAAGGCTAGAACTGGTGGAATCGTGGAATGTAGTTCGTCCGAGCTGTTTCCATAGACGTCGTGATAGGGTAATGAAATGCTTGCCACATACTGCCTGTGAGGGAGAGGTTTGTGGAGTGAATACAACTTTGGACTCTAATGAGACTGTAAAGTGAGGACTGGGCAGATCCCGCCCAAATATCACAACCTTACTCCATCTTAGGTTTGATCTGGCTCTTTTAAACGTAGAGCATAGCACGTGGTGTCTGATATTTACTGGAGCGGTACAGGGAACCGACTATTTTCCCTGCTTCCTGTGATGGATCCTATGTATGAGTTTCACTCAAAATCAAGGGTGAGTTTTATGCCCAATAATTTCTCAAGACACGTAGCCTCCCCGAGCGGACATCCATTCATCGTGACTGGTAGTAGATCGGGGTTCGATCGGTGATGATGGTAGTTTGGTTTTCGAGGCATTGAATGTAAATAGACTGTATTCCGCTCTGTGAAGTTTGAACAAGTTTGGATGAGAGATCAGCTGATAATTTCTGATCATCATCGGTTTTGGAGGTGTACCCGTATATCCTCGTATCATCTGCATAGATATTCACAAATGAGCTGAGTATATTCTTAATAAGATCATTTATGTGAATAAAACAGGGTTGGTTCAAGAAGTTAGCCCTGCTTGACGCCTGCGATGACTGCTAGGGCCTGCAGGACTGGTAGTTAATAACTAGCTTCAGGGAACTATCCGTTAGGAAGGATAGCGAACAACCATCTCAACAGCTGGATATGATAGCACACTTTACTTCTGCTCATGAACAGAGATTCACTGTTCGTCACGACAAATGGTTAAGGCCAAGCAGCAGGACAAGTTGGTACTAAAAATGATATTTACAGAATTCGATTTTAATTCATCAAGTTACATGTTGCATATGAGGAGGTTCTCAAGTGTCTAGATTTAACTCCCACGTCGCTTTGTCTGCCTCATCCTTCAAACGGAAAATTACAAAAGCATCGTTTCGACCCCTGGGAATGATACATGCTCACGACTCGCGCCCATGAAAAGAGATGCCGAGTTAAACATCCATAGGGGTCATGCCAAACTAGTTACGGTCAGATGTCTGTGGTATTATTTTCCTGTTGGATACACTCATTTCTTTTCTTAGACTGGTTGGTACCCAGGGCCCGAGTAAACATACATCCAAACAAACGTGAAACGGGATGAGCTCCATCAGGTAATCTAGCCCTAGACACACCCACTGCTACGGCTGCAGTATATGTTAGACAATTTTGACAATCCTTTACCAAGATAATTACCTAATGCCTAAAGGAAAGTCTTTTTCTAGAATGTTGTTGGGCATTTTCCACTGGGAGATTATTATTATTATTATTATTATTATTATTATTATTATTATTATTATTATTATTATTATTATATTGCACCACGCATTTAGTAAGTTACTTTTTCTAGAAAGAAAGTTTCTTCGCGTTTCCACGGAGCTTCGAATCGCTTTCTAATATTTCTTCTTCTTCTTCTTCTTCTTCTTCTTCTTCTTATTATTATTATTATTATTATTATTATTACATATCTTTTCACTCTATCAATGTCTGATGTCTATAGTTAGGTTCACCTCGATACATTATTGTTTTTTTAGTTTCTTTGATATCTGGCGTTTACACATTTCTTTCCGGGTCCCGCCCAGGGACCTAAGGTTAGAAATGGTATCATGACACTTTCCCCTGACAAAAAAAAAAATATTACATAGATATTTCCTTTGATTTCCATCCGGGTCCCGGCCAGAGACCTAAGGTCAGAAATGGCTTCATGGCATTTTTCATCGATTAATTTTGTAAAAAGCAAAAAAACAAAAAAAAAAACAAGTTCACACACATTTTACATAGCTAAACCTCTTTATAATGTGTGAGCTGTACTAGTGAATACATTTTTTTTGCATTTCGTTAAAGCATTATTATTATTATTATTATTATTATGATTATTATTATTATCCCTTATGTTCTCATTAGTATTCTGTTCTTATTATTCTTTTATAACATTACTGCTTCGAAATTATGCTTAATTTTGTAAATTAATTTGTTTTCTATTTTATTCATTAATACAATGCAGAGGTATGCATAAACCTGACTTGTCTGTGAATTAAATCAGTTTTAAAAATTTGGGGAAATTATATTATTTTTTTCGAATCTATTATGCTATACGTCAAGCAGTACTCTGTCACCTTTAATAGTATTGTCATCTTGATGTGAAATATGAAAAAAAAAGTATTCTCCATATTCCACTTCTGTCTTCCATATTTATCCCATTTTCTCGACGAATATCTAAATTCTACTCTTTTCAAAGTTCGTTCTCTTAAAGATCAGAAAAGAAAACCTTACATTTGTTTCCCTGTCGGAATATTTTCGTACGTTAGAATTTATCCTCCGTGCAGATCATTTTAGTCCCGGTGAAAGTTGACTGCTTTGGACTAAAAGAGAAACAGCTCTTTGGAAATTCCTCTCTAATCTACGATTCGTTCACTAAAGACTAATTCCACACATGTTCTTTTGTGTCTTTTTCGATAGACGGGATTTTGAATTTGTCCCTAGCTATGCTTTTAATCAATGTGACCACATAAAATGGTCCATCATTTGTCATACCTAGTTGACAATTTCGTAATTACTACAACCTTGGATTAAAAAGTAAACAAAAGAGTCTCCGAGAGAAATTGAAAAGAGCAGGCCGAAGCCATTTACACCATATATATATATATATATATATATATATATATATATATATATATATATATATATATATATATATATATATATATATATATATATGTGTGTGTGTGTGTGTGTGTGTGTAATAATTTAAATATTATTTTTTTACTTTATTTATTATTATTTTCATTTTTAATCTTAGATTTTATCGTTTTACATATATGTTCTTAATATTTTCTTTAAAATTCTGAATTTTTTTATATTTTAAAGTTATATTTTCTTTATATAAGCAATCTATTTATGGTTATTAGTTTTTGCTAGAATAGATTTGGAATTTTTTTATAAAAAGGAGAGAATATATTTTTGTTTCTTTGGTTTATAACTAATATTTACTATTTTCTATTTTAATTTTTAAAATTGATTAAACTCGGTGTTTTTAATTGTGTGATTCATTTTCAATCAGACTTGTGATGTTA
>OZ038485.1:131322173-131329673 GCA_964036315.1 Acanthosepion esculentum
GATAGATAGATAGATACATATGAACAGACTGAGATAGATAGATAGATAGATAGATAGATAGATAGATAGATAGATAGATAGATAGATAGATAGATAGATAGATAGATAGATTTGTTAATAAACCATCCATACAGTGATATAGATATGAAATGAAATTTGTTTCCTTTGAATTATTTTAGACAATTTTATATCAATTCAACCTTAACTTTGTTTCATCTACGCTATTTGAATTTATTTCTGGTCTTTTGATTCATACCACCATATCTATTTAGTGTAAATACAATTTCCAGTAGATTTTGCCTGTTTAGAATTTAAAAATAATTGTTTAATTCATTCGAATGCAGAGTATCATTTTGTCTATTTCATTTAATCTATCGATGTTACTCACGGGTTCTCGTGTGACAACCATTTTTCTCACTGCCCGAACATTCACAATATTCACGCCTTACGACAAATCAGAATTATTAAAACTTTCGAGAGATTTTTATGCCTCGTCACCACTATCTTTGATACGCTTCCTCCTGTCTCCTTTATTATTATTATTATTATTATTATTATTATTATTATTATTATTATTATTGCTTATGTTATGTTTCCTGCTTTGTATCCTGTAGAACCGGGTTCAATGTATGTTCCATATAGGAGAATTTAATCATTAGCATTTAAGCTATAGCACATTACTTAGTATATGAGATATTTCGAGTGAGGCGATCTTATGGACAACTTGTATGTTGCTGCTACCTGGGACATTGTCTGTTCCTTTGCACACGAGGCTGAGAGCTCCGTTTACTATTGGGGCAGTCTCCGTTTTCATTCTTCAGATCTTGTTAATCTCGATCCTTGATTTTGGGCAATTTCTCGGTAATTTTATGAAGATGTTTCTCTTAAATGATTATACTATGTCAATAAGCGCAAACGTTCTGAATTTCTTGTATTGTATTTTATTTTTGTTGGCTTTTCGTCTATTGGCTTTTATTTCCCTGTCAGTTTGAATTGGCACGTCCCAGAGGATAGTTACATCGTTATTTTGAGTAACTGTGTCTAGTTGGTGTACATATCATCTCTCAGTGGTTTCGATTTTGTGTTTCTAGCATATCTTCCAGTGGATATATGTCGCTACCTTTTTGGTATTATTATTATTATTATTATTATTATTATTATTATCATTATTATTATTATTATTATTATTATTATTATTATCATTATTATTATTATTATTATTATTATCATTATTATTATTATTTTCCCGATTTGTTGTTTGATAAATTCTTTACTTAGTCTTTTAACTGAGATCTGATGTAAAGGAAGGCTTTTCTTAGAAACTTTTTGAACATTCTATAATGAGAGATTTTTCTGTAGTATGTGAGAAGTACTCAAGAGCCCAATCTCATCCTGTTTTTTTTTCCTAATACTTGTACGCGTATTCTTTTTTTTAATCTACCTTATGTTACAGTTTTTTCGATACTGTATGTAACTAGAGAGCCAACCAAAATGAGCTGACTCATTTTATAGTCCACCCATAGAAGGTTAACCAATCAGAAGACTTGGAATATTCAATCCGATCTGTATAAAGGCGGACATTTTCTTTTCTCGGAATATCTACTGCTAAGCTGTCAGATGAAAGACCTGAAGAACTACGTTTTCCTACTCTCTCCGAATATTCACTGCCAACCTCTGATATGGAAGACCTTAAGAATTACTGAATAGCTGTTACTAGATATTGGTGCTGTTTCATTGAACAAATTACTACGTTGTATTTCTACACTCAGACTACGGTGAACATGTTTTATACCTTAGTGCTTAGCCGTTTTTAAAAGTCACATTCTTACAATTTCTTTTTCCAAGTCCTTTTATTTTTAAAGTTTGTCTTATTTATTTGCTGAGATATGTTTTATATTATTGTATACTTTTGAATTGCTTTTGTTTTTTATTATAACTGCCATCTTAGATTGTCTAGTTAGTTTGTCCATACAGTAATGTCCCACTGTAAGCTTTTTCCATTATATCATTGGTGAGGCTTTGTATTCTTACCATTTCTCTGCAAGATTATAATGTTGGTATATATTACAAAAATGTAGCCAATCATGTCCCCTTTATACGAATTCATTGAATTTGGGGATAGGGTTTGTGTCCCAGAAATAAAGAGTCAAGTGTTTAATGGGGTTTCGTACTAAAACGGCATTTTAGATGTATACTATTCCTTAAAATGTGTGTTTGACGTTATCTTGTTGGCAGCTTTTAATCTAGAATATCTTGGATCTATCATTCTGCTTTTTGTCCCACCAATGGTTGATGATGATGATGATGATGATATTATTATTATTATTATTATTATTATTATTATTATTATTATTATTATTATTATTATTATTATTATTCCTTTATTATAGAGGAAGAAGGTCCAGAAACCTTTAATAATGTTACCGTTTGTCTCTTTGTAATTCTCTTCGAGAATGCTCGAAGCCCACCAATAATAATACCATAACTGCCAAGTTTCTGTTTGAAAGTTTTTTTCAGATTTTGTAAGATTTTTTTTATATTTAAATCATTATTTTCATTTATCATCTTTCGAAGTCGGCCATGCTTAAATTGGGGAACTATAGTTGATTATTTTATCTATTATTTCCATTTAAGTTCGTTTTTAGTTTTCATAATCAGAGAGTTCATGCAAAGATTGAAATGTTGTCGTCTTCCTTAAAGGCTTGCATTTTTCAGCTAGATAAAATGCTGGAAAATAGTCAGACTTTGGTTTTCTTGTAGTTTTTACTTTAAACACTAAGATTTAATAATGGTCACTGTAAAATGAATTATAATTTCTTGCATATTAATTTCATAGCGTATCAAATTTTCTAACAGTGACGAAAATAGATTGACATCACTTAGTATAATTTATATATTAAAATTAAATTATAATAAATAAATATTACATATCTTTGCTTATTTCTTAAAAGAGTGTAGTAAATATAATTAATAAGATTGACACTACTTGTATAATATTCTATAAGAATGACGTATTATTCAGGTTTCAATTAGCAGTTAGGATTTTATACGTCCGATTTAATGAGTGACACTCTATACTTCTAAATCAATATTCCATTTGAAAACAAATTCGAACACCTCTCGTCGCAAAACTTCGATCAAAATAGCGGTAGAGGCGAATAGAACGGATATAGTAAATGGATTATAATGGTAGATTTGTATTTACAGTTTTACTCCAGTTGACCAGTGAGATTGGGTGAGAGTTATTCTTTTCAAACTTCGATTATGTTTCTCAGCACTCTCGCCAACCTCGGGAATTCCGCTGTTTATATTAGCCTTAGCCGCCTCTCAAATATCCAGTTAACTTCAATCGTACCTCTTGAGAATTGTGGAAGTGCGCAATTGACAAATTAAATTGGACACAATCCTCATCTTATTATATTTACCGAATTTTCACTCGCCGAGTATCTGGTAACTGTCAGGTGGGACCAACTGACAGCAAGATACCTCAAGAGATCAGCGCTATTTTCAACAACTCAGGCTGATTTTAGCTGTCATTTCGTTCTTGTCAGCTGTTCTTCCGATATTTTTAGATGGTATCTCAGAACAAGAAAACCCGCAATTCTATGAACAAAACCTTTTTTTTTCTCTGTTCTCAGGCAAGTTCTTGATATATTTTGAGTTTTTCCCGCTGTCATTTACAGAAAAGACGATATTTCTTTTATGACAGATTTCGGTCCGTCTTCGTTTCGATTCACCATGCATTTTGCTATTCTCATATTTTTAGTCGTGCAAATATAATTTCATTTTTGAAAATATTTTTATTCTATTTCGTAAAATCGTTTTCAAGAATATCCGGCCTTGAATCTATTTATTCTCATTATATTTGCACGTTGCTTTAAACGTTTATTTTGATTACTTTTTTTTTTTAAATTGAAATGCGCTTTACCTGCATTTTCTTCAAATATCCAATTTCACGACATTTTTATTGGTACGCGGATTCCAGTTTTATCTAATTATATTCTTTTTCAATAATAAAAAGAATAAAAATGATTTTATTTTCTTCTGATGCTTTGCTATATCTCTATATAGATTTACATATATATATATATATAAATATATATATATAGATGGATGTACCTCTCTATGGATATATATATATATATATATATATATATATATATATATATATATATGTATATGGATATATATATGTATGTATATATATATATATATATATATATATCCATAGATATATATATATATATATATATCTATGGATATATATATATATATATATATATATATATATATATATATATATATATATATATATATATATGGATATATATATATATATATCCATAGTGAGATATATCCATATATATATATATATATATATATATATATATATATATATATATATATATATATATACAGGGTGACCCCAAAAAACGGGAACATTTTAACAATCCAATAAAACCAAGAGTGATGGAAGAAAGATATTTAATTCTTAGTAATTGAAACCATAAAACATGCCATTTAAGAAACAATGATGGAATTTTCATTTTTTTTAAATTACGTCCTGTAGATGGAGTCTTCCTGTCGAATTCATTCTTGAAATCTGCTGTTGAAATTACTCGTTGACTGCTGCAACATTTCAGCTGGGATACAGTGAATTTCATTCTTGTTACTAAAATGGCGAAATGTTTACTTGCTCAAGGTCACTGTCTCGCAGTGTTGCCACTTGCTCATGTCTGGCAATACGCACTTCAAAAATTACCATTTTTTGGGGTCACCCTGTCTATATATATATATATAGAGAGAGAGAGAGAGAGAGAGAGAGAGAGAGAGTTCTGCACGAAGCCTTCACCACTATAATCAAATCACATGTGCTGGTGTCATACTCTCAGTTTTGTTGAAACTGATCTACTTGACCCTCATACGTCGAAATCGACGGGAGACTCGAGTATATATATATATATATATATATATATATATATATATATATATATATATATAAATAATGCAAGAGTATGATGGGGATTAAGTGAAAGAGAAGCAGGGTGGAGTAATGGGTAGGGGCTCGTATTGAGTTCATTCCAGTCACATAGTGGATTCATACATAGCACGACAGACTGGGTTCTATAGCCTTGGATGGCAACTGCTATAGGAGAAGGCCAACTCTGAATTCAAAACCCGCGGAAAGTCGTTTTGGGGACCTTGTGGCACGTAGTGCACCAGGTCTCGGTATTCGGCCCTTCAAAATGTGCGATTGGTTCTGCACAAATCCTTCACCACTATAATCAAATCATATGTGCTGGTGTCTGGGCTGCCGGTTCCTAGTAACTGAGCTGCCTGACCCTCATACGTCGAATACGAAACGGGAGAGACCACCAATATATATATATATATATATATATATATATATATATATATATAGATAGATAGATAGATAGATAGATAGATAGATAGATAGATAGATGATTATTATGAGTAATTCTGTCACTTAGCTGATTGATGTTACATTCAGTACGACAGGAGAGTTTCATAGACAGAATGTGGATCAGTACCGAGTGAAGACAGTTAAACGGTAGCCTGATCATATAATAACTGACACAGTTGAGTTACCAGTCAACACACATGGTATGAAGGTTGCATTTAAGAATGAATCAAATTATCGACACACGGTTATGACCCCAGTGCCTACTTTTATATTTAGACTGATTAAATTCCGGGTATTGATCATTTCAGACATAATTATAACATATATTAAAATTATATTTCATAGAATATATATATATATATATATATATATATATATATATATATATATATATATATATATATATATATTTATATATATATATATATATATATTTTTATATATATATATTAAATGGAAATGAGAAGCTACAAAAGATTTTCGTATTAAAGGGGATTTTCTTAGATACTTATTATAATTTCTTTCCTTATTTTTGCTACACGAGTTTCCGGTCGCACGACCTTCATCCGGGAAAGAATGTTTATTTCCACATATTATTAAAAGGAATTAATTTGCCTTATGTTTCTGATATTTAACCATTTTTTGTGTGTGTAGTCGTAATCGAAATTTTTCTTGTGGACAAAATATTCTTCTGCTTATGGGTTACTAAAACCATTAGGATTAGTCAGAGAAAGGGCGAATGAATGACGTTTGGTTCTCATCTTTTTTATGACACCTGTATCATTTTAAACCTTTCTCCATTTTTGTGTATTGTGTGTGCGTTTTTTTTTGCTAGTATATGTATACACATTCCTTCTCCATTATTATGAGGAATTAGTATTTTATATATATATATATATATATATATATATATATATATATATATATATATATATATATATATATATATATATATATATATATATATATATATACACTTCCTATGTTATGTAGGGTTCGTGTGCCTGCTTGTGGATAGTCTATTGTGTTTTTTCCTCATTATGTGTATTATATATATTCGTTCTTCATAGATACTTTGCGTTGAATGTGTGTGTTGTTGGTGTGTATTCGGCCATTATACATGTAAGATGTGTCTTTATCCCTGTATATTTGTGTGTACATATATATATATATATATATATATATATATATATATATATATATATATATATATTAAGACATTTTTATATTTAACATTCTTTTTATAGATACAAATATTTAAGTAAATGGTCTGTTTTGTAATAAACAGTATTAAACAACATTTATCGACTTGAATGCCCGAGAAATTTTCATAGAAAATATTCGTCCTCCGACAGGATTTGAACCTGTATCCTATACGAAACCGTCATATAGCCTGATTGTGCCGAATAATTGTCGGACTTTGTCCATTTCATATATATATATATATATATATATATATATATATATATATATATATATATATATATATATATATATATATATATATATATATATATATATATATATATATATATATATATATATATATATATATATATATATATATATATATATATATGGTGTAGATATTTTGTATGTGTGTGTATATATCTAAATACGTCTGAGCGCTTATGTATTATAATAACCTGCGTATGTTCGAATGATTTCACGTGAGAGGCGACTAACATGTTGAAATGTAACTAAAGTGTATACATTTCTGTCTGGGGTTCTGAACATCCCTTTCAACATAATTTCAATGAAAATACAAATTAAATACCATATATATCTTTTATTTTTATTTTTATATTTTTATATTTTTTCTCCTCGGTAATTCTACAATTTAAAACTTAATAGAGATTTGATTTAGATTTCTAAATAGGTAATTTTTAATTTTTTACTTTTAATTTTAATTTCAAATTTTTAAATCTTTTAATATCTATGATAACTTTGTTTATTTGTCAAATTTTTCGAATCACCCTATACTTGTATTTTGATTGGTCATTCTAGATTATGTAACAGCGTTTTCCTAGCTAAGGATCGTTAATTAATTTGAAACTTTTAAAACCATTTATTCT
>OZ038485.1:131334673-131344673 GCA_964036315.1 Acanthosepion esculentum
TATTTTTCGTAAAGAAGAAGGCATTGTTTAAGGAGTTGAGTTTCCTCATAAGAAAAAGTGTTTTTATAATTGAATCCATTGCTAGTTCAGCCGCTAAGAAAGTCGGTTCTTTATGACCGCCGAGATATTTTTTTCTCTCGGGAATCTACCATTTGTCCATACTTAGAATATTGCTGCCATATATGGTGAGGTGCTCCTGCTACTAACTTCAAGCTCCTTGATGAGATCCAAAAAAGAATCAGGAATTTTATTGGTCCTGATCTGTCAGCTCTGCTTCCGTCACATTCCCAACGCCGTAACGTTGCCTCTCTGTGTCTTTTCTTTATAAATACAATCATTTTTTTAAGCAATTCACCCTGAGCAAGGCATGGTAATTGTTCGGATGAGCTGTTCGCTATGGTACCCAAACATTTTTTTAAAAATTTAAGCGCAGTACTAGACAAAATGTCGAGATCTCATCAATTAAGCTGGTTAGATGTAACCGTATATACTATGCTAACAGTTTCTTTTCTCGCACTCGTCGCTTGTGGAAATCCGTTCTGTCTCTATGCTTTCCAACCAACTTTAATCTTCAAAAATTTAAATATAATGTCAATCGCCATCTACTTTTGGCCTAGTTATACTTTTCCATTCTGCTCATTACTAATGTTTCTATTGCTGGGGGGGGGGGTTGCCACACCCTGTAAGCACTTTAGTCACAGGTATTGATTTGCATGGGGTGACACTGATTGAAAAACTAATTCCCCCTCAGCGAAACGCTAATATCATAAAGATGCAAGAGGATACTGAGAGTGGAAAAAAACAAAGACGTTAATTGGTGAAAGAAAGATAAACGAGAGATTCACGAAGATGGGACATAGAGAATTTAAAGATATTACATTTAAAGTTTTCGATATCGTGAGTGACAGAAAAGCAAGAAGCCGGAATATATATGTATGTATATATATATGTGTGTGTGTATATATACATATATGCGTATATTTATGTGTATATATATATACACATAAATATACGCATATATGTATATATACACACACACATATATATATACATACATATGTATATATGTATATGCATACACATATATACACACACATACACATGCACATATAGGATAACGATATATAGCTTTTTATGTATCAAGGTTTTCGAAGAAAGATGTATGAAGACACATTTCGTCACTTAGGACATCATCGTACTAAGTTTGTTTACGTTGATGCGACTAGATATGAGATTAAATAGGAGATGCTTGTAATTTTAAATCTCGAAAAAATTCATATATATATATATATATATAAATGTGAACACTGAAGTCATCACTCAGAAGCGACAGTCTATTTCATGATAGATGCAATCGTCAGGCCACGTGTTCTGACGATTGCGTCTAGCATGAAAACTTATAACTATATTTCTACATCTATATATATATATATATATATATATATATATATATATATATATATATATATATATATATATATATATATATATATTGATAATATTAGTGGTCTATATATATATATATATATATATATATATATATATATATATATATATATATATATATATATATGAATTCCTAAGAGGATAGCATCCAGGTTAATATATATATATATATATATATATATATATATATATATATATATATCAGGAGCACCAAATAGGATATAGTAGCAATATTGAATGAACAAAATAATGGTAGATTTCTGAACATGCAAGATGAATTCCGGAAAGAAAAATTGGCTAAAATGAAATGAGGGAATCAATTTTGCCAGCAGAGGTCTGATCAATTAATTCAATATAATCCTTCCACTTCATGTCATTGGAAAATCATGAAGATGCAATGAGTTGACCTCCTGAAGATTAGCATCAGCCACGTTGACCAAAAGTTACCAGTATTTATTTGGAGACGTTGCAACCAGTTTCTTCCATATTAATAACTGTTTGGAGGATCTTTTCGGAATCAGCCGTTATTTTTATTTATCGGGTTCGTTTGCAATTTTCGAAATTCGAAGATATTTAATCTTCTCAAGTGAAAATTGAAAATAACTAATTTTATTAGATACTTGAGACGTCCCTCAAACAGATAAGGACCGGAATATATTGTACAAAACGATACTGTTAGTTGGAGTACATGACAAGTATAAAAAGGGAGTCGCAATTCGAAAATTTTAGAAAGGTCTGCTTTAATGGGTGTAACGAAAAATAAGTGTATTATATCTATGAATTCAAACCTCCAATGCCAATATAAAATTAAGCTAAGGAAGTCAATGAAGAGAGAAAATATAGGAAATGAAGTGCCTAAAGCAATTTGCTGTCGACATTGTTTTCTTTTTAGAAAATCCTCCAGAAAAGCCAATGGCACATTGTAACGAGATGAGAGCCATCCGAGTAGATTTTGATAATATTCCCTGGGTTCTTAGCATATTGATTCAATGTCCATGTTGTCGAGGTAGCGAAATGCCTCTGTAAACGATTGGCAAATCCTGAAACCTGGAGCGATCATTCTGGTATAACAACAGGCTGATCTTGACCGACCAAGGCGGTACCATTATCATATATATATATATATATATATATATATATATATATATATATATGTGTGTGTGTGTGTGTGTGTGTGTGTATATATATATATATATATATATATATATGATTTTGTGTGTATATATATGTG
This sequence comes from Acanthosepion esculentum, assembly GCA_964036315.1. Classification (NCBI taxonomy): domain Eukaryota; kingdom Metazoa; phylum Mollusca; class Cephalopoda; order Sepiida; family Sepiidae; genus Acanthosepion; species Acanthosepion esculentum. The sequence continues at coordinate 131,337,351 of OZ038485.1, forward strand.
CGTGTACATATATATATATTTATATATATATATATATATATATATATATATATATATATATATATATATATATGCATGTGTGTATATATATGAAAATATAGATACGTATATATATGCGTACATATATATATATATATATATATATATATATATATATATATATATATATGCATACATATTTCAATAGAAGAAATATAGTTAAAGGTATGCAATATGGATAGGATAGTGGTCAATATCAGATATAGAGCGTACATAAATATAAAACTGAACATTGACGTCAACACTCAGAGATGACAGACTGTTTCATGCTAAATGAAATTATCAGGACAAACGTGACAGATTGAAACAGTCTGCCACCTCTGAATGTTAATTACAACGTTTAATATATATATATATGTATATATATATATATATATATATATATATATATATATATATATATATATATATATATATATATAAAACCCAGTCTATATATATGTATATTTATATATAAAACACTGTCTCTCTCTACATATATACGAACAGTCTATATATTTAAATATTTATGAAACGACATCTATATATATATATATATATATATATATATATATATATATATATATATCCAAACCAAAGTCTCTCTCTACCCCCCATGTTTATATATACATGAAACAAAGTACACACACACACACACACACACATATCGGGGAGAGAGATATGGAGATAAGAAAAATAAAGTCTATATAAATATAGAGAAAAAAACAACGTATATATATATATATATACATGAGAGAAAGAGAGAGAGAGAATGTGGCTTTGATTTTACACACTAGTCAACTCATAAAATGTCTTGAATTATTTTTTTATGTATACGATACTACAGACCTTCCTCTAGACAAAAATTTCACAAAAATATTACCTATATTTCATGAGAGGAGCAAACCCTTTCAGCAGTTTGTATATATATTGAGGGATAGTGGTTGAAAGAGAATGAGATTTAAGCTCCCAACATGTGTGCGCTAATATACATGCACACACTCACATATTGAGAGTGAAAATGACAGCAATAATCCGTGAGAGACAACATTCGCTCGAAAATATTTATACCTATATAATTCTACCTAGATTTCATCCAACGTTTAGAGCACAACACCTTTGGATAGATTTATGTCTTTTTCCAAACAATGAAAGTTTTACTTGTGAACTGCTGAAACGCGGTTTATCAAACTCCTTAAACGCATTATCCACATCCTTACTGTGCTCACATCCCGTGATTACTTTCCATTAACGTTCGATTACTGTCAGTGGGTGTCGCATTTGTCCATATGACAATGCGAAGCTACTCTTTTATCTCCTATGCTATTTCATGTCAGCTTCTAACTTTAATAAAGTTAAATTAATTTTGGGACACTGAATATTTCAACCTTTACAACCACACCAACCACACCCATTTCTGGCTTTTTCCGTCAAAATAATGATATACGAAGTAATACATTCGAAGCTACCCCAAGAGAGAATAGTGATTACAGAAACGGTTTGTTCTACTATGTCAGGTGAACTTTTGAGTCAGTCTGTGCTTCTGATAACAAATGTAGGTTACTCTATTCTGGCTGGCAGCTAAAACGTATAAACCTCAGGAGTACAGGTTACTAACATTGAAGATCATATAAAATCGGGGTTTCGGAATACTGATTGTTTTACTGTTATGAAATCAATTCGACTGAAGATACCGAAAGGTTGAAACAAAATTAGTGGAATTGGCTGATTTCCTAATTTTCTATACTTCAAAATCTCCTGCCTCTCTCCTGGACGGTCTCCTCCTTTAAGATGGTGAATGCTGCCATAATACTTACCTTCAGGTCATCTTTGGCATTACAAGGAGTTTTGTTGGTCTCTTGCTCAACTGCGCCCCACGCATAAAAATCAAGGGAGATGCAGTCTGGGGAGTTAGGTGGACCGTAATGTGAACGCGGAAATTGCCTGACAGCCATGGTTTTCCTACTTGTGTGTTATGGTGCAGAATCCTGTTGCTAGACATAGGGTCTTTCAGCAGCCACCCTCTTGACCAAGGGCAGCACTACCTTTTCAAGGCACATGTTGTAGGCCTCCGTGTAGAATCTGAGATGAATGGAAGCATAACATCGCCATCAGTAGAAATCATTCCAAACACCATAATGCTGACTGGATATATCAACCAACTCTTTCTGAATCCTGTGCACTCTCCTCCGATGGACACACAGACATTTTGAAATGTTCGTATTGGAGCTTCCAGTGCGAATGTCCAGCAGAACAGTATAATGTTTTCAAATTTCTGAAAAAGTGAATAGAGTCATGATGGGTTTTTTTCTCACAGACGGTGCCCAACTGACCCTACTATAATGTGCAATCGGCAAAATCAAAAACCGACCAAGCGCATGCACGAAATTAAAAGTATAAAATGGTGAAAATTTAGCCATCGAAGACTACGTATATATATATATATATATATATATATATATATATATATATATATATATATATATATATATATATATATATATATATATATATATGTCGATAGATAATATTAGTGCTAAATATACACATAGATATGCAATCATATATCTAAAATATAAATATATATACATACATACACATACATATATATATGTATAAAAAATAATTCCAAGAGGATAGAATCCAGGTAGAACTCAATGTCCAGGACAGAGTAAGGATATAATAAAAAGGCTTAAACACTAATATTCCATGGTCATAATTTATTCTATTGGAATCGTAAATACGATCCAATTCATCAGACCTACAAATTCAAATATATACATATATATATATATATATATATATATATATATATATATATATATATATAGATAGATAGATAGATAGATAGATAGATAGATAGATAGATAGATAGATAAGATATTTTTTAAATTACTTACTAAAATTACATAAGATATTCCATAAAAATACAGTTAATTGTACTAATAATTTAGAAACAATAATAAAAAGACAAAACACCAGAAATTTAAAAATTTAACGGGCAGCAAAATACAGTTAACAACAGTGAATTATGCAACTGTAGAAGTAAAAATAGGTGACTTTTAAATGGAGCTTGCAAAACCAAAGCAGAAATTTATATAGTAGAAGTAATAAATAGAGCACAACATACATAGGATCTATTGCATGTAGTTTCAAATGAAGATTCTACAATCACAGGTCGTCTTTCAAGCTGCTAAGTCTTAAGAACTCTACTAGACTAGCTAAACATGGGTGGAAATCTGTAAAAAATCAAGAAGGAACCAACTGAGAAATGAGAAAAAACAGGGAGCGAAATAAAGGCTTCAGTTCGACATTCCAACTACCTGAAGAAGGCCGGAGCGTACAACGGCTGAAACGTTCTAATAAATATGGCGACAAAGATGAGGACAATAGTCCGAATAATGTAAATAGTGAGAAATAAAATTGTGTCTGATTGAATTAGAATTCGGCTCGTGGATTCTATTTTCCGTTTTCATTTCATTTTCATGCACATAACAATCAAATTAATATATATCTTTAATGCTGTTGGTCGTAATGTCGCTCTGAATTTAATTTACTTATTATTTTGAAGTCACCTCGTAAAGGAGCTCCATTTATATCTCCTTCTACCAATGACGATAAGCGATACATATGTAAGGATGGATTAACTAAAGGTTCGAGAACAACAGAATTATCCACCAAATAAACCTGGATTAACAGTTGCTTTCGATTCTTAGATGCCAATCACGAAGAGTATTGCCATATGTCATCGTTCATCTGTAGCTAAAGATGGTGTAGCCTGACATCAAGTGAAGCTATCCCTCAATCTAAAAACACGGATTTTGCGTCGGCTTGCTTATTTTGTTACTGGATGTCGCAACATGCTTAACGCAAAAACAAACTCAATCGAAAGCTATCTTATAAACTACGGATATTCTTATTTTTAGATGCGTTCCGTACGGTGGTTGAGCGCTTTTTCCTATTACTGGGTTTTGGGCAGACATGCATCCTTACTTAAGCCTGCCTCCCCTTTCAGAACTATTCGTAAGCGATTGACTATCTTTCTGTCACCCAGGCTGACCAAATCACTTCGTCTTTCTCTGTCTTTCTCTTCAAGTTACGCAACTGAAAATTGTCCAGGGATTAGGATTAAAGGCCAGTTTATCTTCTAATCCTACGTGCCCGCAACATATTTAATCTCCGCAACTGTCAATGTCGTGCAGAGATAACGGCAAAGATTTACGCGAGTGAACGCAAGGAAGGATTAAATTCGATCTAGCAGTTTAACAACTTGTGTTGTGGGCCTGTGTTATTTAGAGCAACACATGTCTTAAACGAATATAAGAAAAATACAGGGTATTTTCGAAATTTTGTGAGTCTCTAGAATGTCTTTTTCTTCCTCTTTTACAATAACTTCAGATAGAACAATATTCGTTTTTCCCGATGATACAAATATAATTATTCTCGGAGAATCTTTCAATATTATCGCACAATGAACAGAAGTAGCCACAGTTCATACATTACCGACAAGAATAAAAACTTAGAACTCGAAACTTACCTAAATTATTTTTTAGTATGATTTCTTTCGCCTTATATATTTTGATTTTATCAATGATCCATTAAACTTATTATACCAGAGTTTAAAAAAAAAGCGCCGTAAATGAGTGTGTAAATGATATACTGTAAATTGCGATATAATCGGGATAGTCTTACTACTTCGTGTCTGTGCGGAAAGAGGCTGCTGCGTGAAAAAAGTCACCCCTCTCCAAATGGCCGTAAAAAGACTTTGAAATTTATGAAGGTTGGAAACTGAAGATTGAACAGCTCTAGCCCTGACATATTACCAAAACTCCCTGTTCGGTCAATCTGGTTCTTCGAAAGACAAAGCACGGTAGAAGAATGCAGATATTTTCTGAAGCTATAGAATGCGTGGACCATTTTTTGAGCATCTTCATCCATGTCAACATAAGTTTGCTTGAGCTGTGGAGAGCACAAGAAACCCAGCAGACGTTCAAAGCACGGAACCTATTTGAGAGAGAAACCATTCAACGTCATTGGAGAAATGTCATGCTCTGACAGGTGATGCAATGATGTTAGCCTTTATATATGACGTAATCTATATTTGTGAATATCAGGTAAATGAATGGAAATTGAAAAATGGTGTGGAACGCGATTGGCCCTCTAGGATGATTCCATTGGATGAAACGCGTTGCACGGACGATTTTCCACTTTGTTGTTCGTTTGCCTAAAAGTGATCTGATATGGGAACAATTATATTTCATATTATCCCTTCGTGAATATTCTATTTGATATAAAAATATGTTTCCACTTAAAATTAAGCATGAAAATGACAACAAAAACATTTACAACCAAAGAAATACGAGACTTATATTTTCATTCCATGACAAAAAATATTTGTACCTGAAATTTACAATTATATAGTAAAAAAATTAAAATTATGCCCATATTAATTCATTCATCATTTATTCTATATATTTTATATACGTAACTAAGTATACGTATATACAAACATGCATATATATATATATATATATATATATATATATAATTATTTATTCGAAAATTATAATATAAACATGTTATAAAATTACTACAAATATAGCCATTTTGTTTCAAGACTTCTGGTGTCTTAGCAAGTGATGGCGTTGAACGTAGAATAAAGAGTTTTAAAAGGTTCAAATCGACCAAACACCCCTCGATAGGGGAAAGGTTGTTACATGAGCTACAGTGACCAATCAAAATACCATATAATAATTCAAAAAAAGTGTTGAAACAAAATCAATATTTTTGTAGTGATTTTATAACATATTTATCTTATAATTTTCGAATGAATGATTATATTTGCTCTACTCTGTATTGAGCACTCTTTTAAGAATAGTATTTGTTGGTTATTGGAATTTATTCCGTATACGCCAATGTATATATTTGTGTCAGTTGCATTAAAAAGAAACAAAAATATACGCGCGCAGACACACACAACATACACAGACACACACACACACACACACACACACACATATATATATATATATATACATATATATATATATATATATATATATATATATATATATATATATATATATTTATATATATATGATGGATATAGAATCCTTAAAAATCAATGTGGTCAGGTTATAAATTTATTTTGTGGACTTTACAAAATATTTATAACCTGACCTGATGGATTTTTAAGGATTCTGTATTCATTTTTACGTTGCTCTTTTCTCACATTGAGCTCTCTATGCATTTATATCCTCATTGGATTTATCCTTATACACACACACACACACACACACACACACACATATATATATATATATATATATATATATATATATATATATATATATATATAGTCTTAAAGTGTGCTATATTTATGGGATAAAGTGCTCAATATCAGAGATAGAGCGTGTGTAAATATAAAAGTGAACATAGAATTCAGCACTTAGATGCGATATATATATATATATATATATATATATATATATATATATATATATATATATATATATATATATATATAGTCAAACCTAATGAGCCAGACAAACATACCAAGGTTTCACTTAGGCAGATCATCAGGGTCAGCTGGTCTGACGATCTGCCTAAGTGAAACCTTGGTAGGTTTTTCTGGCTCATTAGGTTTGAATAGGTTTGCTCTACGTTTGTATCGAGCTCTTTAGTTAGTTGTTTACTCGTATCGTAGTTTTTTCTTTGGGCCTTGAACCTGTATCTCTGCGATTATTTTCGACAGACTTTCATGTTCCTGGCTCTTTCTTTCTTACAACCTTTCTTCCCTTCGTGATTGATTTGGCTATTGTTAAGAATTCGAAGGTTTTTCGACACAAGTATATATATATATATATATATATATATATATATATATATATGTATGTATATACATATATATATATATATATATATATATATATATATATATATATATATATATATATATATATATATATATATATATATTGAGGCATAAAAAACAATTTTTTTATTAAAGGCCATGATAGATTTAAAATAAAAACACCAGTTAACCGGTTTCTTCCCCTCTCATCAGAACTGTTAACGGAGAATAGAAATTATGAAGAAGAAAATATCTGTAATGGATGACATGAATAAATGGGCAGGGAAGAAAGGGAAAAAAGTTTATATATATATATATATATATATATATATATATATATATATATATATATATATATATATATATATACAGTTCTGATGAGAGGGGACGAAACCGGTTAACTGGTGTTTTTATTTAAAATCTATCATGGCCTTTAATAAAAAAATTGTTTT
>OZ038485.1:131352173-131372173 GCA_964036315.1 Acanthosepion esculentum
GACACACACATGTACACACACACGCACACGCACATACACACTCACATATACACACACATATATATACAATCACACACACAATATATATATATATATATGCGTGTGCGTGTGCGTGTGTGTGTGTGTATTATTAACAAGGATTTCGAAAACTAACCCATCATTTTTATTATTCTACATATATTTTATGTAATGTTTTCAATTTGGATTGATTTTCACAAAACACGCCAAATGCATTCTCCTGCCTGTATTTTATGCCTGTAGCTCTCAAATGATATGTTTTCATTATTCTTTGTCTGGACGATTGCTTTTTGTAATGGATTGATTTATTTGAGGGTTCTAATAAACTTACTTTATAATATAATGAAACGATACCATTTTACAAATATTCATATAAGAAATTATATCTATTACAATATTTATAGAATAATGAAATTATATTATTTTAGAATACAGGCCATAAAGAAAGGCGTCTAAAACAATTTGTTAAAACAATTACGAGGAAGACAACAGACTGAAAAATCTATTGAATATAAACAATCTGGATTAAAGAAAAGAAATGATTGTTTTATTTATATATTTTTGTTTTCAAATCTTCTTCATTCAGTTTACTATTTTTCAAGATATATTTCCACTTGACACATGTTTTTATTGAATACTTGTCTGGTTTTACAAGTCATTTTTGTCCGTCAACATGTCTTCCAAATTCTGTTTTTTTTTTTTGCTAGTAGGAAACGACCCAGAGGAAGAAGCTACCACTCTATCTGGAGACAACGTCTCCGACATTACCATGGCCGTCTCTAGTTAGTGTTATTGTCAATCTGCTTGGATATATCATTTTTTTTCCTTTCCATATTTTGTTTTTAGTTGCCCATATATGATTTGATCCCAATCTCTAGTTTTACTGTCTAAATTAACTTGACTGTGTTCCTTGAAGAGAGAAATATTTTCCTTATTTCCCCGGCTTTTAAGGACTCTGTAATTAATTTGCCCTAAAATGCTTGTACTTTAATGTGGACTTCATTTTGATTTTGCCTTTCATCCATTGTGCATATGATTTCATTCAATCTTTCTCGCACGTTTCTTTCTAATTTATCCACCTTTTTTACTTCCTTTTTATCTAATAATTAGCTCTCTCTCATTTTCCGTTTCTTCCATAACTCTCTTATCTCTCGCTACTCCCATATATACATATATATATATATATATAGATATATGTATATATATATATATATATATATATATATATATATATATATATATATATATATGGGCGTGTATGCATTTGACGGTCTTTATGCATGTGTGTGTGTGTATGTGTTAAGCGGCTCGCTCTGCGGTAAATTGTGAATTGAGCTCGTCTCGCAGACTGTTACGTCTATCTAATGATTTCACTCATCTCTTTCTGTTCTCCTACATGTGTTTTTTACAAAACCATATTAAACTTAATAAATACCTATGCATACATACTCATATATTATATCTCTATAAAAAAAATTGTCTTAAAAAATGTTTTAAAAAATAATTGTTGGACTTCGTCCATTTCATAATGTGTGGCGTCATTTGTTTACATTTGGATACGCATTGAGCAGATACGAATGAATGAGAGAAAAACATGGAGAATTGTAGCTTAAAAACAGTAAAATAGACTTTGCTAACCAGACGCTCCTCTCTGGTCCAATCGGTTAAGTCACATCAGCCTATATGACGGTTCCGTATAGGATACAGGTTCGATTTTTGTCAGAGGACGCATATTTTCTATGAAAATTTCTCGGACATTCAAGCCGATAAATGTTGTTAATACTGTTTATTATAAACAGAGCATTTACTTAAATATTTGTATCTATAAAAAGAATGTATTAACATAAAAATGTCTTTAAAAATGATTGTTTTGCTTTGTCCATTACATAACACACACATATATATATATATATATATATATATATATATATATATATATATATAATGTAGGCTATATTGCTGGGCAAAAGTGGGTATTATCAAGGATGTATGTAAATATAAAAGCTGACACTGTGATGTCAGCACCGAGCCACAAGAATCTGTTGCATATTTGAGAGCAGTCTTCACGCCATATGTGTTGGGTTTTGTCGTGAGTATTTATATATACTGCGCAATGATAAATTAATAATAAGTAAAAAGCAAAACATTATACAGGGTGACCGAAAAAAACGGTAATTTTTGAAGTGCGTATTGCCAGACATGAGCAAGTGGCAACACTGCTAGACAGTGACCTTGAGCAAGTAAATATTTCGCCATTTTAGTAACGAGAATGAAATTCACAGTATCCCAGCTGAGATGTTGCATCAGTCAATGAGGAATCTCAACAGCAGATTTCAAGAATGCATTCGTACAGGAGGACGCCATCTACAGGACGTAATTTTTAAAAAAATGAAACTTCCATCATTGTTTCTTAAATGGCATGTTTTAAGGTTTCAACTACTATAAATTAAATATTTTTCTTCCATCACTCTTGGTTTTATTGGATTGTTAAAATGTTCCCGTTTTTTTGGTCACCCTGTATTATAGCTACAAATAACCGCATTCGTAGCCTCAATTTTTCGTACTTGCCTCTAGAATAATTTCAATTATCACCACGATCGACTCCCCAATAACTGTTAGGATAATATAATAGATATCGCTCATTATAATGCACCATTGGCCAGCATATATAATTAGTCATGCCTAAACACAACACTCATCTCATCGATATTGTGTTCAAAGTTCTGTTGTCTCTCGGTATTGACCTCATATATATATATATATATATATATATATATATATATATATATATATATATATATATATATATACATATATATATATATATATATATATATATATATATATATATTTTTATATATTATATATATATATATGTTACATTACTCATTCATACAAAAAATAGATTAGTAAAGTTAATGATATTAGTAAAGTGAATTATATTCTGTTTTTCGTACCAATAACAGTAATTTTCGTTATTTAATTGTATCAATTATTTATTTTGAACCCCAAATAAAACGCATAATCACATTCTATTTTTCATATGAAGACTTTGTTATGATTTTAGGGCGTAAAGCATTTGCTCCATTTGGAAGTTTATCAAAATCCCTCCATTTTACTTTTCGCTCAACTAACTTCAGTTAAATCAATATAGCAACCGATTGAAAAGTGAATTAGATAGAAATGACCTTAATGCCCTTATAATCAGTAATTGCAGCCTTTTCAAAAATGCTGGTGTTTTTCTCTTTTTAAAATCGTATTTTCCCAACAGGTCATTAGGTCATGATAAATTATATAAAGTTCAGATTTATTTTGATATATCCTGTATTGTATATCTTGTCATAAAATGTGAAAATTTGAATACAGACACATTTTCCTTCACTTTTATATTTTGATATTAAATTTATATTAATTTTCTTTGATTTATATTTATTTATAATTTTTGATTTTGCCGTATTTTCTTATGTAAAGTCGATTGTCTCGGACTTGAATTTAAAGACTAAAATAAGACAATTGACGATTATACGAATGTTACATTTGTGAATGTGAAGATGATGCGTAAATTAAAATGGCCAGCCAATGAGTAGAAGATTACAAGGTATAGAAAATATCAGTTTGAAATATTTTACTTGCATCTCCCTATCAGCTGATTTTTTTCCCTTTGATATAAATTAAATTTAAATTTGAACAAGGGAATGTCTCATAGGGTACGTAGATATGTATATTACATTTTGACCAAAGGAGGTATCCAAGGCGCCGAACTCCCTCCCCACACACACTGAAAAATTATTCCCTTTGATTTTAAATTTGAATAAGGGAATGACTCCAAGAATATTTGTATAAGTATATTTCATTTTGATCAAAGGGGTCCCCGAGAAGCACCCATCCATACTAAATTATTTTCCCTTTGACATAAATTTTAATTTGAATAAGGAATGAATGCCATTGAAAATATAGAAGGACAAAAGCCAGAAAATGGAGGTCACAATGAGAACAAAATGAGACAATATGGATCAAAATGAGACAATATGAAAAGGCTTATATATATATATATATATATATATATATATATATATATATATATATATATATATATATATATATATATATATAGATAGATAGATAGATAGATAGATAAGGACAGAATGACATAGATAGATAGATAGATAGATAAGGACAGAATGACATAGATAGATAGATAGATAGATAGATCAGGACAGAATGACATAGATAGATAGATAGATAGATAGATAGATAAGGACAGAATGACATAGATAGATAGATAGATAGATAGATAGATAGATAGATAGATAGATAAAATTTACGTGACGATAAATATGTTTTGTAAGGCAGTTAGTTTTTCTAATGTTCTAACAATTTTTATTTTTTGTTGGGGACTAAAAGTGCCTGGAAACTGACAGTAGTGAATTTATTCCCGACTACGTCCGATTAACTCTTTAGTCATTTATGTTGTATTTATATGTTATTTATGGCGTTCTGTGAGCGTAGTATTAATTAATTTAATTATTAGCAGAACTTTGACAAAGATTCAGAACACTGCCCTACTCTTAGTTTTCTTAAAAGAACATTTGGAAACGCACTTGGAAAACTTCATAAAAACATACATGATAATCCTTGTTCATCATACTCGACAAAATACGTGTATATATATATATATATATATATATATATATATATATATATATATATATATATATATATATGTTTCATTAAAAACGGCAGACAAGGTACGACGGTTAAGCTTTTTATTTAATTTTTTTGTGTTCGAACTAGAGTTTTTTTTTCTGGCCAAACTTCAATAACTTCATCCACTTGTAAAAAAAGGATTAAAAATAATGCAAGCTTTAATAATAAAAAAGAAAAATACAACTCCTAAAAATATTAACTACGAACAAGGCCACAATGTGCTCACCGTATTCGGCAATTAAAACATCTCTACAACACAGTAAAACATACACATAATGCACACACTCAATTAAGGTGAAAAATTGAATCATCCTTGATAATGGCTAAAGGTATATATTGTGGATTCCGGGAATGGAATCCTGCACAAATAAATAAATAACGCCAGTAATTGAGATAGAGAATTAAGTGTATTAAACTTAAGAATACATACTTGAAGTGAAGATTGGTAGTCAAGGAATGTGTAGAAAGTAGATGTACAAGTCTCTGTAAGTGAAGCCGTAATTATCTCTAACGCTGGACTGTCGTATAACTCTCTGTGAAAACCTGTGTACTGTCTCCGTATCTCTCACCCTGACTCAACGTATCTCGACCTGCAGGTATTCTCTCTGTCAGTATAAGTATACTTTGGACGAGTCCATCTTGTGTAAAAGGGGTCTGCCCCACAACAGTATAGACGAAAGCGCTCGGAACTATAAAACATTTGGAGAATTTTTACACAGTCTTTGTCCAGAAAAGAAAGCTCTTGTTCGAACACAAGAAAAATTAAATAAAAAGCTTAACCGTAGTACCTTGTCTGTCGTTTTTAATGGAACATGCACAAAGGATTGCTGCCGAAATATATATATATATATATATATATATATATATATATATATATATATATATATATATATAGGCAACATATCTTCATTCAAACATGTTTCATTGAATAATATAGACATTTTTATTCTGATCCTTTCCAGTTCCCTAATCAGATTCTTGATGTTAAGATGGAATTCATCAAGGAAGGCACCGTAGTAAATGGATATTGCGTATCAGACTTGCGTTTGTATTCTATGACACTTCATTCCAAGTTCTTTTCTTTGTTAATGTCTTGGAGAGTTCCTCTTTTATGATGTAATTGTGAAAACAAAGTCGCTGAGGATGCTCATTTGGAAAATCAATCACCGATCACACCATTATAAAAATAATTATAATGATAAAAAAACTGTCCGAAGTACTGTGCTGGTTTCCATCTTTTTCGATAATCAAAATGAACACTTATCAAAATCGTTGGCCGAAAATCTTATTCCATAATAACGTAAAAAGATGATCAGGTCATAGTTTTATTATTTTTACACGCGTTAACGTCATATTTTACTCGGGGTGAATTGCGTCATCTAATAACTCTTTTCAGAGATAACAACTCAAATCAATAACTTTATTGTTTGTAATTATTGTATATTTGTAAAAGTTTAAAATTGTTTTCTTTTCGTTATTTTCAGTTGTATTGCTTTTTAATTGTTTTTTTTTGTTTGCTTTGTGTTTGCACGTGTGAAATTGAGTGCTACTATCATTTGATTTGTTTTTCTTTTAACTTGCCTTTTTTTTTGACTACATTAACATTTATCCTGCTTTCAAGTGTACATTTTTTTTATTTTTTTTATTTTTTCAAGTTTTCTCATAAGTTTTCCTTTAGCATGTAAATGAATATCTATTTTTTATTATATTTTTTTAAGCATTTCACCACAAGCAAGGCGGGAAGCCACTAGCACGCAAGGGGTTACAGAAGATTTGGAGCGAGAGCAGATAGGAGTGATAGAGGAAAGGATGAGGAGAAGGATAGTGGATAGATCAAGGCAACTCGAGATGTCGATTGACATTACATTTGAAAAGTTAGAGATTATAGCTATCAGGAAAACAGGAAAAGGGAAGGGAGTTCCACAGGCGAGAGGTGCGAGATATGAAGCTATTGGAGTAGAAGAGACGGTTACATTTAACAGTTTCAAGAGTGAAAGGATGAGAGGGGGGTGTCAGCCTCGTAGGACGCTTGAATTCATGAAGTTTGGGAACCAGCGAAAGCAGTTTATCAACTGATTACAGTTAGTCATGTCTTATTTCAGTTGTCATCTCTGTGTGTGTGTGTGTGTGTGTGTGTGTGTGCGCGCGCGTGTGTGTAGGCTAATGCCAAAGTTTCCAAGATTTGGGGGAAAATCCTTTATTCACAGAAATCATGAAATTATTAGTCTCCATCTACTATTTTCTCATGGTAGGTTTATGCTAAATACAGTAATTAATTACAAAAGAATAATACCAAGGATATTATATTCAATGCAGAATTCGATATTTTGAAGAGATCTATCTGGAGATAGATAGATAGATAGATAGATAGATGTGTACAGACGTAAACTGACAGATAGACATGGACAGACATATATATATATATATATATATATATATATATATATATATATATATATATATATATATATATATATATATATATATATATATATCAGTAGATTAAGATGGTTATGAACAGAGTGCATCATATTATTACAGACAATCACGTTTTTGTATATTTGTGGGCTTCTGTGTCTGCAATGAAGGGGCTCATTACAACATCTCGTTGCTTACACTTGTTTTCCGATATCATTTTTCATGTTTTCCTAAACTGACAAGTAAAAATATTAAAGTCGTTTTTAAAATAAATTACATGCAGGTGTTTACTGACATCGCTCTGGTTCTCACATACACGCGCACACATATTTATATAATACATACATACATACATATATATATATATATATATATATATATATATATATATATATATATATATATATATATATATATACAGAGAGAGAGAGAAAGAGAGAGATCCATATATATACACATATATATATATATATATATATATATATATATATATAATTATCTTTATAATTAAATGAGGAACGAGTTTTTTCACAATTTATTTACATTAATCAGAAATTTTAGATATGAATTAATGTAAAGTTGTTTCATTTTTAAATTCTGTTTTTTCACTTTTCCTAAAATGTTATTACAAAGAGTTCCTATCGAAAACCGAAAAAAATACAATAGATCTCACAACGTTCAACATAAACAGGTACTCAATTTTAAATATATATATATATATATGTTTATTACTTACGTTAAATTAGTGAAAGTGACTTCCAAAATATGGTCTTCAATTCCATTCGCAAAGTGAATTACATGTAATAACAATGCAGGACATAATAATGTGCCATTGATAGATATACACTTAATTTCTCTGTTAATATGACAAAATATGCATGTTCTCCTTTTAGTCCAGGCGATTATCTGTTGCGATCGATTAATTTGCAATGTTAATTCTTGCAGTTCTGATTTAGATCGAAAATAGGACAAGAACAGTGCGGGTTCGTTAAAGACACTGGGACAAAGAATGCAATATTTATGCTCAGAATAATATCAGAGAGAAGAATACAACTGCATAAGTATGTGTACCTCTGTATCTGTCTATATTTCTGAGATGAGGTATTATGTACACTATTTACATTATTCGGACTATTGTCCTCATCTTTGTCGCCATATTTATTACAAAGTTTCAGCTTTTCAGTATCTGTCTATATTTCTGACATGCGTTATTATGTACACTATTTACATTATTCGGACTATTGTCCTCATCTTCGTCGCCATATTTATTACAAAGTTCCAGCTTTTCAGTATCTGTCTATATTTCTGACATGAGGTATTATGTAAACTATTTACATTATTCGGACTATTGTCCTCATCTTTGTCGCCATATTTATTACAACGTTTGGGCCTTTCTACACTGCGGCCTTCTTCAAGTGGTTGGAATGTCGAACTGAACCCTTTATTTCGCTCACTGGGGTAGACTGTTCTAGTTCCACGTGCCAAGTTTAATGGATGTCAGTTATCAGTTATCTCCGGTTAATTTCCCTCTGAAATTTCTCCACTGCCTTAACCGCGTATTGAACTCAAGGACACATGGCACAGTGGATAAAGGCGTTAGTTAGATCCAGTGACAGGACCCAAAGAGTGTGAATTCAATACCCGGCTAAGGCAGTGGAGAACTTGGAGAGGGGAATTAACAGGAGATAATTGATAACTGACATCCACAATAGTCCGAATAATGAAAATAGTATATGTGTACCTTGGTTTTATCCAAAAGCCTTTCATAAAGTACCTCACAACTAACTGTTGGAACTGCTTGTTAATAATTAGAAAGGATTTTAGAATAATTCAGAATCAATACTGGCAGCAATCCGGCTGCATAGGATAGAAAATGAATTCAGTAAATATATAAAAATAGATGATGTGTCTTCTCACCGGACCTTTTCAACCGATAGAGTTATGTGATTATGAGAGAATAATCATTATTGGCGGTCACAATCTTAACAGCGTAAGAAACTACATGAAACCCAACAGGAGATAGTGAAAGAAAGCGAAAAGTAAGCGAAAAGAAAGGACTAAAACATCAATTGCAAGAAAAGAAAATGTATGGTTGTTAGCAAAAAGAATAGGCCAAATTGCAAATTGGTGATACCAAAATCAAACAAGTATAACAATTTAAATATTTCCTGACTGTTTTAACAGAGGATAGAAAAGGCGATACTGAAAATCTAAGGGTTATTGGAACTGCGAAAGATCCCTTTCAGAAGTTAAGCAAAGTATTAAGAAGCAAAGAAAAGATTACTGAACTGCTACGTCCCATAAGTACTCCATTATGATAGTGAATGCAGGACAATCTCCTCAAAGATAAAGGACGGAAGTAACAGAAATCTGGTTCTACAGTAGGACGCTGAGAATACCATGGACTGGACATGTGAGCAACGACCATGTCTTAAAGAAAATTGAAACAAAATGTACACTTATACATCACATCAGGGAGAGAGAGAGAACATTTCCATGTCATATATTGCGGAAATAGTGCTCAGAAATATACCCCCAGGATAGCTTGAATGTGAAGAGGGAAAGAATGCATAACCTTCCTAACGAGCTTGTATAAATGGATGACAGGACAAGCTTTAACAGAGATATAAAAAAAAGAAATTTATTAAGAGCTACAAAGGAGAGAAAATTGTGGAGACCCATAGAATGAGAAGACTCCTGAATAGCGGCGGTACACACAAAGTTATACAGAAGTTTATATAATAATAGCTAAAGAATTGACTGTTCATGTTGATTTGCCTTCTTCCCAGCTTCAATGAAAAGATTTTAAGAGCCTCCAACTCGATGCCAATGAGAAAATGCTAATAATCTTGGAGTTAAACTGCAAATTAAAACGAAACTTTAATTGTTCAATATCGATCAAATTCGACGCCATAAATAAAAGCAGGAAGAGTCTGAGACCCTCATAAACTGATATACATACAGGGAGACGCTGGTTTAGCGAAAGAATTTAGATATATGAGATAGTGATTATACTTTAGCACTCGGAGCAATTAACTCACTCAGAAGCGGTGTTTAGTGGCTAAAGTAGCCACCAGGAAATAAGGCTGACCCTGATATTTCAGCGGGATACTTTGATCATGCGCCGTTAGAGAGCTGTAAAATGACCAGTGTTAATAAAAGGATCGAAATTCGATCGGATGTCTAGGGACACGTCTGTACGTATACACACCCAGGCCCACGCGTATATATGTGCAGAATAAGTATATAAAAGTTAAGAAAGAGATTCTAAGATAGATAGATAGATAGATAAAATGAAATAAAAAAAACTAGAAAAAAACTTAAAAAGAAATAGATAGATAGATAGATAGATAGATTATGAGAAGGAAAGATATAACAGACTGAAATAAAGAGATCGATATATAATGAAAAAGATAGATCCACAGATATACCAGACTGAAGTAGATAGATAGATAGATAGATAGATAGATATATAGATAGATAGATATGAACAGACTGATATAGATAGATAGATAGATAGATAGATAGATAGATAGATAGATAGATAGATAGATAGATAGATAGATAGAAATATATGATAATGAATCATAGAAAAGACTGAAAAGAAAAGAAAAATTAAATAATGCTGCTACACAAAAACATATATATATATATATATAGAGAGAGAGAGAGAGAGGGGGGGAGAGGGAGAGAGAAACATAGATAAGTTTATGTTTATTCTGAAAATATTAATTAAGTTGACCTTAATTACAACAGCTGTTAGAAACATCAGACCACTTATATATTTTTTCAGACCCTACGTATATAAACTTTTATTTTTAGCCAAAGCTGACGTACTGTCTACAATTTTTAATGACATGTCAAACCCCGACGAAAATTTCTGTTATTTTCACACGTTAATTAAGTCTGCAAGATAATAAAAACCCCTTTCTTCCCGGACGACAAGTAAAAAGAAAAGTCACTGTTAATAAAAGAACTAAATCGCATGAAATGCATAAGAAATTAACGCACAAATTGGAGAACTTCTTTTTAACAAATGCAATTTTGCGGCCGGCTCCCTCGGTAAGAAGAAAGATTGCCACGGGGAAAGTATTCAGCTTTGATGAATGTCATCGGCTACTATAAAAAAAAACTCCCTGGTTCATCTGTTTCTTTGAATATGCAACGACAATGTTTTAAGATTCTTACTTGACATTTTTTATTTCACACTCATCTAAAGACCTCTGAATATATAACCACAAATGTTTTAAAGAAAAAATTAGCTTGATTTTGAAAATTTTAAATATATTTAAAATTTAAAAATAAGTATTTCTAAAATGTTATGCCACTTTACGCATTCTTCTTGTATCATAACCCAATACATGGTCGGGTCCTAGGCATCTAACCCGGTTTCTCCATCGGGCTTTTCTGGGGAGGAGGGTGAATAGACGCCTACCAGTATTAAAAAACAAGATCTGTCAAAGTGCGGATGAACCTTCTTGGAAGCGTATCGAATAACTAGCATAATGGAGTAGACTGAGTTCCATATTTAAGTATGCGGCCATTGCACGGATGGCAAGGCATCGCTTAACAGTGGGCTTCCCAGACAATAACCAGATCGAATCAACGGCAAATCGACTCGCCCAGGACATGTTACTAATGAATGAATATCTCACAGGCTTTCAACACCCATATGTTGGGCAAACCGTTCCAGTGTTCATCTGCTCAGTGACCCTAAAACCACATGCGATTATGTTAACTATATTAACTTGTCTATTATTATTATTATTATTATTATTATTATTATTATTATTATTATTATTATTATTATTATTATTATTATTATTTCCTTTGATATCTGGCGTTTACACATTTCTTTCCGGGTCCCGCCCAGGGACCTAAGTTTAGAAATGGCATCATGACACTTTGCACTGAAAAAAAAATAAATAAATAAAAATAATTACATAGATAAAGCCCTTCGTAAAGTGTGGGCTGTACAATCTCAGAACAATTTTTTTGTATCTCTTTGAGGCATGGACTTCCAGGGATCCCTTCAATCAGCCTACTGGAATCTTTTCCAACCAGTCCAAGGGCTCCAACTTCAACAGGGATTGTTGATGTTCCCATGTGCCACATTTTTGAGATTTCTATTTCAAGGTCCTTGTATTTTGACAGTTTTTCGAATATCTTCAAAAATACATTGCAGTCTGCAGGGACTGCCATATCAATAAGGAGGCACTTATTTTGCTTGTGGTATTTAATAACAATGTCTGGGCGGTTGGCTTTGATTGTTCTGTCAGTGTGTACTGTGGAGTCCCATAGAATTGTAACAGGTCCTATCTCCGTAACCGGGTCTGGGTAGTTTATTATTATTATTATTATTATTATTATTATTATTATTATTATTATTATTTCCTTTGATTTTGGGTGTGTATTTATTTTTTCCGGGTCCCGCCCAGAGACCTATGGTTAGAAATGGTATCATGACTTTTTCCCACGGACCAATTAAAAATTAAAAAAAAAAACATATTTTACATAGATAAAGCCCGTCGTTAGGTGTGGGATGTATTCGTGAGAACATTTTTTTTGTATTTCTTTAAGGCAATCCAGGAATCCCTTGAATGAGTCTATTGGAATCTTTTGCGATCAATCCGAGGGCTCCAACTACAACAGGGAGTGTTGATGTTCCCCTGTGCCACAATTTTGAGATTTCGATTTCAAGGCCTTTGTATTTTGATAGCTCTTTGAAGATCTTCAAAGATACATTGCAATCTGCAGCGACTGACATATGAGAAAGCAGGCATTTTTTTCGTTTGCGGTCTCTGATAACTTTGTCTGAGCGATTAGCTTTATTATTATTATTATTATTATTATTATTATTATTATTATTATTAGTAGTAGTAGTAGTAGTAGTAGTAGTAGTAGTAGTAGTAGTATAACAATTTCCATCATTTATGATGGCAATCAAATTTGATGAAAATTAATAAAGCGGAGATAAAGATTTCACAACTAAAATAGAGGTCCATAAATCGTTTAAATAACCCGTTCACTTTATATTTCTAGGCTTTCAATGATACCAATAATTCATATATTACTCCTAAATCGTTTTTTTTCCTCAATATATTTTCATGATAAAAATGACAAAAATAAATGGAAATATCTTTCGGAAGAAAAAGATCAGCATCAAAACGAAAAAGATTATTTTAAGAGCAAGATTTGAAGTAAGACGATGACAATGACTGCCTCGCATGAAAGACATGAACAAATAAGACTGCAATCTAGGAAACGTAGAGGTTAAAGATTTTATTAATTAAACTGATCATTCTCCTAGGAAACAGATAAACATTTTCTTTGTATAGATTATTCAAACGACTAAAGGAAGGAATCATACATAAATTTAATAACAAATTGATTTACCCCCCTTTCTACTTCAGATGAGACAGGAAATATATAAATAAATACACGATGATTATCATATGGTTTTATTAATAATAAATAGTCAATAATAATACTTAGAAAATCGGAAGAAAATTTGTGGTAGAATTATAAGCTCGGCTCCTCATGACATTCAAATTGTTAAGACGTTGTCTTTGACTGTATAAGCTTCGTCCTAAAATGAAAAATCTTTTTGACTTACCCATGTTTATATCTATTTATTGATTGATCTAAAATGTTCAATGTCTTCCTGTAGAAGACCGAAGGACATATCATCGGAAATGTCGAAATGTTTAAAGAAACGAATGTATGAATTTGCAGTGGTTTTAGGCTACGACATAAATTGGCTGTAGAAAATCAGTCCAGTAGCAAGGGTAGCTGACCGGCGCCATGATGCATGCATGCTCTCCAAAAATATCTCTCTTCATTTTCCTGATTGTTTGAGTAGTAATTTTCTTCTTTCGAAATGTAGACACTCGGGACGCTCTGTTCAACGAACGGCGTTCTTTTCTACAGTTAAATATTTATTACTTTAATCCTATAGGTGGTCAGTGATTTCAGTTCTCTGGTAGTTGCGGGATGGCTTTCGTTTCGCGTCTGTGTTTTCGTATTTGTTATTGTGTCTAAATGAGTGCGTGTTTTGTGTGAGTGTTTTGGGATGGATGATTGTTTTTATACTATTACAATCCCGCATTTTTTTTTCGTCCAGTTAACTGATGTTTCTGCCACATTTAGGGATTGTGGGGGGCTTCATTACTAACCTTATTTTGTTTTGTTTTCATGTAAATAGTATTAATTCATATTGTAAATAATCATTGTTTGTTTTTTTTAATTGTTGTTTTTTACCCTCCACCCACAGACTTTGAAATGTACATATGGGGACTAGTTAGAATTTCATAGAGAATTTGAGGTATTATGGTGGATGTAGTAAGAAAGGTAGGAGTGACTGTGTTGTTTTGGTGATAGGACTGTTGTTGGTATGCTTGGGTCAGTGTTTGTGACTAGCTAAGTTTAGAATTAAGACAGAAGAAGACCGTCCTTCCCCCAGTCCTCTTTTTGGCCCTGTGCCACATTTTCTACCATTGTGCAAATAAATATATATTCCTATAGAATAAACGGTTTATAAAATTTGATTTTGGTTTCTATTTTTCTTTCGTTCTGTATCGTTTTGTTTCAAACATCTTGACTTCTATAAATATCTCCTCTTTTGATGAATATAAAACGCCTTATGAAATAATGAAATTACTTTGTTTCAGAAATTCAAGCTCTTCTCAAATGTTTATTTTTCTTTTCTTGTGCCTTCCAACTAACTCCGTGAATTTGTTACAATAGAAGACAAAGTTTTTTTTAATAATATTTGATTATAGTTTGAAGCTGCTCGATTTAGGCGGAAATAACTTTGGCATTTGCAAAATATTTCAACAAAAATTATCATATGAATTATGTTTTATGTTGGAATTTTTCTGAAGTTGTGTATTCAATACGTGGGTGGGATCGTGTTGTAAGTTCAGCATGCATTAGTTAAGTAGAAGAAACGGACAAGCGAGACAAATTTGCGGTTCAAATATATACAGTTCCGCTCCTCAATGACAGATTTCATGAGTCGGCCATTTCTGTACCTCCTTTCTGACGTCACATGTAATCTGAGACAACTAAGAGGGAATCCCTGTGTTTGTTCTTGTACGAATCACATAGAATTTGAAATTATGTCATATTTTGCATCTGTAGGTATGCAAAATACCTTGAATTTCTGTCCCTGCATGATTTTATTTTTATTGAAAAGCTCCCAAATCTTCATTTGAATCTTTCTTCTTTCCATGGCTCCCCCATACAGTGCATGTGTCACCATTTTGATTGGTTGATTTTAAAAGAAAAGCAGCAAAGATTTCCTCGCTTGATTTCAACTTTTCTGTGTTGTTTGTACCTTCGTGACTTTCTGTGATTGTGCTTTATTTGCTTGTGACGAAATGTCATTGATTACATATTGTTTTCCATTTGCTTGTGACGAAATGTCATTGATTATGTATTTTCTCCACAGTAATTTTTCATGCTTTTGTAAATTTGCAAGAGAAGAAAAAAAAATATATATTTCAAAAATAGTTTAAACACAGATAATAATTTGCTTTTAAATGTTGAACTTCATTCTCAAATGAAACTTAGATTTTGGATTTTTTTTATAAACTTGTTGAATTATGTAAGGAGCGCCAATTTCTTTTTACAATTATAAATATTAATATATTTTATTTATTTTATTCCACCAACCTAATTATGTCTATCCCTCTAAATAAATATTTATATATGATTTACTTAAAGTGACTTTGTTTAACAGATGACACAAATACGAAGCAGTCAGAAATGTTTGAACTCAGTACATTGGCAAATGAATGTAATGAACATGATAACAATCTCACATTACTGTTCCATTGATAGATAGATAGATAGATAGATAGATAGATAGATAGATAGATAGATAGATAGATAGATAGATAGATATGTACTCACAGATACTCACGTTATATAACTCTAATCTCTCTCTCTCTCTCTCTCTCTATATATATATATATATATATAGAGAGAGAGAGAGAGAGAGAGAGAGAGATTATTGAGTACTGTTTTTTTTATTATTATTAGGACTTCCATTATTATTAATGTTCTTTTACATGTGGATATTTTCTTGTATTTTCTACTAATATCTTTTGGATGGAGTCTGGTAAGTTTATGTGAGAGTTTTAATGGGTCCTGATGGAGCTGTGGTTGTATAGGTCTAACGTAAGTGGTCTGAATAAGCATGTTGTAATGTGAACGATGTAATTATTTATGAATTCTGTTTGATCAGGAACACATGTCCTTAAGAAGCATTTGAACTCATAGATAATGTTCGTTCGTTATAATCTTGATTTTGCTGGTGTTTTGTTATTTTTGAGGATAAGGTTAGCTGTTTTAAATTTTTTATAGTAGGTACTTAATTTGATTTTTTATTCGGGTCAATTGGGGCTTTGTATTTCTTTATAATATTTCTAAGTGAAGATTCATCTTGTTTGTAGTTAATGTGTATTTGGTTTTTGTAGAAAATATTTATGTAATTTTTTACTATTTGTTCACTATCATTGTTATTTACTTTGGGAAGAAATAGTCTGATCTGGTGGTCGATGAAGTGGTTAGGAAAACCATTGTTAACTAGTGTCTGTTCTGCATTGTTGAGTTCTTTAAGGAAAAGTAGACGAGAGGATGAATCCTCGTGCTCTCTCTTTAGGAAGATTTTTATCACTGCTATTTTTGTATCTCAGGGGGCATTCACTCTTAAGATTAAGGTGGCAAGAGTTTCTGTTCGTGTGTTTTTTATACAATGAGGTGGTAAAAGTGTTATTACTCTATTCTACGAGAACGTCTAAGAATGAGAGTTTATTTTTTACTAATTCTTAGGTAATTTTTTAAAATATGGTTTTGAGAGTTCTGATGGACCTATGGTTGTATAGGTGTAACGTAAGTGGTCTGCATAAGCAGAGTATCTATTTATTTTGTGTTTTTCGCTAAAATAAATATATTGTCTACGTAGCGGACATATATTTTAGGTTTAGAGACCTGTTAAATATCATATTTTTTACATGGGATATGTAACAATTGTAGAAACATGGGCCGCGCGGATTTCCAACACTAACACAATTAGTTTGGGTGTAGATGGTCTTAGAATGAGACTTTGGTTGTACATGCATGTACTAATTTTTTGAGGATATTTTTTTTTACGGATGGAGGTGGGATAGAATTATTTGTGTCCACGGAGTTAAGGATAATGTCAATGGTTTGATCGAAGGAGACGTTTGTGAATAAATTTTCAACGTCGAGTGACGCTATGGCACCTTGGGTTGATGTTGTACGTTTTAGAGTTCGGATCAATTCGTGGGTTGATGTGATGCTCTAATTGGTGCGTAGGTAGGTATAGGGTAATGATGTCATTAAGGAAATTTGATAGGAGATGCGATCTGGAAAATAATATGTCGTAGCTGTTATCCGGGTTTTTGTATTTTTATATTTCCGTATAAGTATCCACGTTGGTAATCTTCAACGATATTTGGGATTTTCAGGGAAGAGACGTCTGCCTTATTCGATGTTAAAAGTTTGTTGACGGATCTTTTTAGGGTCTCCGTGGGTTTTTTTGTTTAATTTGGCTAAATTAGTTCTGCCATCGATGATATTTTGTATATTTTATGTTAATCGGCTTAATCCACAATTACATAATTATTAGCTTTGTCGTCTCATTTGATGACAACGTTAGAATTCTTTTTTTTAGTTCTTTTGCAGCGATTTTTAGCTTAGATGTTAGAATATTATTATAGCTTTTGCGAGGGGAGTGGTTTCTCAGACCCTCGGACTCAAGTCAAAGTCTCTCAAGTCTACGCGAACTGCTATGTGTACACGCGATCAGAGTTGGGATAGGGATTGGTGTAGAATTTCAATTTCGGTCTTCATTGTAAAGAGGTCAAATTTAGGTTGGAGACGGCAATTTGGCCCTAAATTTAAGAATTCTTTTTGCTCACCTGTTCATTTGTAATTAGCAGGTTTTTATATTTTTCATTGCTGTTGGATTGTAAAATGTTTCCTTGGTGTAGTTTGCATAGCTTTTTTTGTAATTATTTGTCTATGTGTAAGTTGGTGTTTATTAATGCTAAGGTTGAGGGCGCACAGTGCTTCCTTATATCTGGGTTCGGTCAAGGTGTTTTTTATTGTCTGGATATGTTTTTGGATTTAATTATTTAAATGTTGGATGCCATTTTTAGCTGTTTCTATTTGCCATAAGACGAGTTTTTTCTTCTGAATGTAGTGCTGTTGCTTTCCTTGTTGGTTTCGGGATATGTAATTTGATAATTGTTTATTTAGGCAGCAATCCCACATTTATACATGTTTCATTAAAGACGACAGTGAAGGTACTGCAATTAAGCTTTTTATTTAAATTTTATTGGGCTCAGAAATGTTTGCTTTTCTGGAAAAGTGTGTACAGAAACTGTCTAAACTGTCTATAATTCCGAGCATTTTCGGCTATACTCTTAGCTATTATAAAGGATGGTTATATTTCTACATTTTAACTGGATGATGGGTTGTATATATATATATATATATATATATATATATATATATATATATATATATATGTATATATATATATATATATATAGATAGATAGATAGATAGATAGATAGATAGATGTACATATATATTGTGAATAACGTATACATAAGAATCACAGCAGATTTTGTTTTACGTGGATGTTGTTAAATAAATCAATGAATGACGAATATTTCTTGATTAGTTTTTCATCAGAGGAGAAACATTGATAGATAAAAATTACTGTAATATATGTTAGTCTACTGAGAAATCTGTTTTGAGTTTAAGATCAGAGATTTTACATAATGTTGTTTGACGTGGTCTGATCAAAAAGTATCAAGACTATAGTTGTGGAAAAGGAGGTAAAGTATGCAGATAGATCTTGAAATCTATTACGACTATACATTAAGGTATAACTTTCTTGGTAAATTCCGTTGTTTATTGCAATGCTTGGAAGGAAAGTGTGTAGAGTGCGGTCGTCTCACCCCCACCACAGCTCCCTTTAATGACCATGGTTGGTGCAGCAGGTTTTGATCAAGACAACTTTCCCCATGTCCTGCAACAACCATTTTGCCACAGATCCCACACCTTGGGCCTTTTTCTTCAAAAATAAAATCCCATTTGAAAAAAAAAAAAAACAGAATTCAAGATATCGAGGAATTCCAAAAGAAAGTGATGAGGCAGCTGCACACTATCCCCAAAACGGAGTTGCAAGAAGGTTTTATATCAATGAAAACAATGCTGGACAAAGAGTGTGGCTTCAGAAGGGGACTAATTCAAAGGAGATTACATGTCGAATTGATACGTGTTGTAGTTTTATTTTATAGCACCAGTCCCGATAATTTGTGATCAGACTGCGTATATTAGATATGTTTGTTATGTACATAGAGATTTATAAATAGAATGAATTAAAAATTTAACTAAATCAGAAACTAATTAACGTTTGTTTCCTGTTTTTCTTTTCACAGCAAGTACGAAGCAGTATGTTCCGTTCGTGATGGAAAATGGAGTTGAACGCTTGGGACATCTTCGTTTTTTCCTCTTGGCTTTGCTGTTGTGTTTGGTGGCTTGGTTTATTTTATGATGCAATACAATTCCCATTTCATGCAAAGGGATCTCTCTCAATATATATATATGTATATATACATATAATTAATTTCTGTATATATATATATATATATGTGTATACATATATGTCTTTGTTAAATTAAAAACGTGAACAAATAAGAGAGATTCAGAATAATGAAGGCGATGATGATGATGATGATGATGATGATGATGATGATGATGATGATGTTATGAAATAAAAAGTTCGAGAAATGCTAACGTCAATAATGAAGAAT
>OZ038485.1:131379673-131404673 GCA_964036315.1 Acanthosepion esculentum
AGTGTGTATGTGTGTGTGTTTGTGTGATTACGATGAGCTAAACAACTGCATATATAAAAACGTATACCTATATACATACAATTTTGACGCGTATATATTCCTGTTGATGACATGCGAAGATCTATTTAGTCACTGTCCATCAGCAGCTCTCTTAAATATACGTAAGTATATATATATATATATATATATATGTATATACATATATATATATATATATGTATATGTGTGTGTGTGTGAGTGTGTGTATAGCTTTGTATGTGTGTATTTATATACATATGTGTTAACATATCTATATATATAGAAAGAGAAGCACACACACAATATCTATCTATCTATCTATATCTATATCTATATCTATCTATATATATATATATATAAATATAGACATATACATATATATATATATTGCTGATACCCACTGAAGAGATTTAATGATATTTGATAGGATTGAGAAAGCCATATATGTATTAAATACAGCCTTCCATCATATATATACGTGTTCTTGTATGCATGTATTTGTGATATTAACACCGTGCCCGTGGTCTGCCGCCTTATAAGATGCAACTTTCCAAAATCCAATAGTTATCATCATACCCTGCATAGGTGGGTATTACGCATAGAAAGCTCGAGCCATACAGGTTTCTTTGAGATAACATGTGGAGATATTCAAAACTTTCCTTTATAAGCCTTGTGTCTTATATG
This sequence comes from Acanthosepion esculentum, assembly GCA_964036315.1. Lineage (NCBI taxonomy): Eukaryota > Metazoa > Mollusca > Cephalopoda > Sepiida > Sepiidae > Acanthosepion > Acanthosepion esculentum. The sequence continues at coordinate 131,380,376 of OZ038485.1, forward strand.
CTGACAAATATAGTGCATCTAAATAAACACACACACAAGTATATATATATATATATATATAGCATAATGAGAAGCCACGTATACCTTCTTGATATGTATATAATATGGAGAAAACAACTGAAAAGTTGCAAATTAAAAATTTTTTTGTGAAAGTATTTATTTATATTTTTTTTTATATATATATTTTATATATATATTATAATAATATTTTTAGTTTTTTAAAAATATGATTCCTCCGCTACATAAGAGTTCTCATGTTTCAAAAGCGAGAGCCGAGACCCCTAACATAATTTTTTCTCGCTTGACAAGGAAGCAGGTCCAGACACCTTAACTCTACATAACTTAAAAAATTATGTTAGGGGTCTCAGCTCTCACTTTTGAAACATGAGAACTCTTATGTAGCAGAGGAATCATATTTTTAAAAACTAAAAATATTATTATAATATAAGCTCTACTTCTGTATGGAGCACTGTCCTTTTGAAAATAAAGCTAAATACTAAGGAACACCGGATTATCTACCTAACGTGTTCTTTCCTATTTTACTGCACACCTGCATACATATATACATATATACATATTTTATATATATATATATAAAAATATAAATAAATACTTTCACAAAAAAATCATTCAATTTTTTTTCTTTTAATTTGCAACTTTTCAGTTGTTTTCGCCATATCATATATATATATAGATATATAGTTATTGATATACATATATATATATATATATATATATATATATATATATATATATATATATATATATATATGGGAGAAAATGATATATACATATTTATATACCAGAACAATGTTAGAAAATTAATTAAAAAACATGGAAAAAATGTTTTTGTGACGTGCTTAATCCTTCAGACGAAAGTGAATATTATGTTCGATGTAACTATATAAAATTGGCTTGACTAAACACTCAAACTCATATATAAAAAAAAATTTAAATTAAAATTTTAAAATTTCAGCGTCCACTCCTCTCTATCAAAGTAAACAGAACATGAGTGTCCGATTAAATCTTAAAGTATGAAACACGTCACACGGATTTCTTTTCTACTTTCCCATCATTAATTTTCCTAATACACACACACACACACAACATATATATATATATATATATATATATATATATATATATATATATATATATATATATATATATATATATATATATATATATATATATATATGTATGCACACGCAAATATATATATGTGCATCTGTATGAGTCTCTGTGTGAATGTGTTTGCGTCGCGGTGTATTAGACTGCTTTAAGAGTGTGAGTGTTTGACAGCGGATAAGAATATTGTTTTTTCCATTTTCGTTTAAAATACGCTTTTTCTTTTCTTTTAAGTGTATGATGAATAATATTTCAATTGTAACTCGCATAATTCAAAGATGTATTTTTTTTAATTTTTGCTATTTTTTCTTTTTTCTGGGAAAAAAGCTTTTTATGTCATTCTTTTTCCTCTTTTTTTTTTTTTTTACTTTACCCTCTCCGCTGATTTGCTATGTTTTATTTCAACAATAAATGAATTGAAACACGAAAAAAAAAATAAAAATATTAAAAAAAAATTCCTTTTTTTTAATTCTTTTCTTTTTTCATATGCTGTATATTCTTGACACAATTTGGAATGGTCACTTTTAAAATATTTCCACCGAAGACTTAAGATCAAACATAGCTGCCCATCTCACTCACTGCAAAAAATACATTAAATAATAGTTTTTTTTTAAGCACACACATATATATATATATATATATGCAGGTTGATGGAAAAGTAACTACCTATTTTATGTATGAGTGGTCAGGCAGGCGTACTGACTCAACACCCTTCACTTTTTTCTTGCGGTGGGTTAAATGAGCAAACTATAACAAACCAAGACTTTGGAAAAACTTGAAGGGTGAGTACAAGACGTTATGTTTTCCATACCACAAGAGATCCTGGTGAAATCAGTTGACATGAGACTTCTGACGAGAAGCTGGTAATGAAACATATCATATTTCAAATAACACCTCATTCTAAATGATTTCCTCTCATATCCATTCCTTGTAAAAAATATAGTTAATAAATAAATTATATGTATTTTAAAATAGGGAGTTACTTTTCCATCTCTCTACATATACATATATATATATATATATATATATATATATATAAATATGCACATTTCATTAATTGTCAGTCGTTTTTAATGAAATGTGCATATATATATATATATATATATATATACATATGCACATTTCATTAAAAATGACTGACAATTAATTAACAATATATATATATATATATATATATATATATATATATATATATATATACATATGCACATTTCATTAAAAACGACTGACAATTAATGAAATGTGCATGAAAGAAGGATTGCTGATATATATATATATATGTATGTAGGGTGATTAAAAAGTAGGTCCGTATTTTATGTATGAGTGGCCAGCCAGGAGTCCTAAATCTTAACACCCTGTGACATTTTTCTTCGGGGTTGGTTAAAGAAGGGTGAATACAAGAAGTCATGTCTTCCATACTACAAGAGCACCAGGGGAAATCAGCTGACACGATTCCTGGGCAACTCAAGAAGCTGGTAGCAAAATCTGGTGACAATATAAAATTTTAAATAAAACCTCATTCTAAACGCTTTCCTCTTATATCCATTCCTTTTAAAAAATATAGTTAATAAATAAATTATATGTATTTTAAAATAGGGAGTTACTTTTCCATCTCTCTCTCTACACACACACACACACACACACACACACACATATATATATATATATATATATATATATATATATATATATATATATATATATATATATTCAGTTGTATGGATATTAGTTTCTGATCCTGGGTTTCATGCTTATGCAATCATCAGACAAAATGGTTTATTTTTTAAAATTGGACCTATTTATCCTAGTTTGACTATGTTTGGTCGTAGGGGGAGGAATTTTCTTCTCTGTTCATTTGGGATGACCCTTTCACACACACAGACACACATACATACAGGTGTACACATTTTTGTTCATACAAATGTATACACGAACACATGTATGTGTATGTGTGCATAACGTTGTGTGTGAAAGTGTCAGCTCAAACGGACACAGAAGAAAGTTCCCCCTCCCATCACCAAACAAAATCAAACACAAATAGGCATAAAGAGATGCAATTTAAAAAAATAAACCAGTTTGTCTGATGATTGCAAAAGCGTGAAACTCAGGGCCAGAAACTAATATCCATGCAACAGAATATGTTAGCTCTATCACTGATATTGAGCACTCTCCACTAAGTACTGCACATATAATATATATATATATATATATATATATATATATATATATATATATATATATATATATATATATATATATATATGACAATAGGAAAACTGTAATTGCTGACGCGTTTCGTCCAATGTGGACATTTTGAAAGCAAGAAACGAAATGAATTTAATTAAACAAATACCGGTTGAGCCGGGGTTCGTCGCCCGAGACGTAGAGATAAAAAATATAGCTAAATATTCTTCTCTTGCTGATTGATTTTTTTTTACTCCTGTGGCAGTGGAGACTTCAGGGGTTATTGGCCCTCGTTCGATGGTGTTCCTTCGGAGGATTGGCGCAATTGCGTCGCGATTAAGGAACGAGCCTCGCGGAACGGAGTGGCTCTTGCAGCGTGTCTCACTGGCGACAGTTCGAGGTAATGCTTTCTCCATCATAGCGGCTGGCAGAGGATAGAAAAAAAAATTGTTTATAGTTACGTTGTTCTGGAATTGTCATCATTGGTCGATTGAACTTGCTTTGTTTCAATGATTTTGTTTTGTTATTTTTATATAGCAATATATATTTATATTTTTACGTATTAAACAAAGAAAATTAATAAAAACAAAAAAACAGATTGTTCTTAGCAACTAGAATGTAGGGGACGCTATTTTCATATTGTTAACTGAAAATAACGTCAGTTAATGTCACGTGTGGAGAATATTATCATTAATCTGTGTTGATGGATTCAACCATTTTCTTTTGATTTTAATATGTTATTATTTTCAGTTAACAATATGAAAATAGTGTCCCCTACATTCTAGTTGCTAAGATCACTCTGTTTTTTGTTTTTATTAATTTCCTTTGTTTAATTAAATTCATTTTGTTTCTTGCTTTGAAAAAGTCCCCATTGGACCAAACGCGTCAGCAATTACTGTTTTCCTATTGTCATTTATTTATAAATATTGTCTTCTCTAAAAGTTAACTTTGAGAAATTTTCATATATATATATATGTTTCATTAAATAATATATATAAGTGTTGTCTATATATTTTATGTAAGTTCTTTTCATATCGTCTGATAAGCTAAATAACATTATCATTAAACGATGAAAGAAAATCACAATATTGATACATATTAAACACCGGTTTAAAATGATTAAAAAACTGAATACATTATACAAAGGTAATATCACACTTCCTGACAAAACGGATAAATACATTAACCTTTCCAACTATGAACTAACCAATCACAAAAAAGAATTACTTAATCTTGGACCTAACTGCCATATATACCGTAAGTACAATCGACTTTTTAAAAAAATAGAAATTGAAACCCTATACCAAAACATCGTTAAACTCCAGGATGAACAACTAATAGAAACTACACCAGAATTCAAAGACTTACTTAAGGCTGAGGCATTCAAGGATCGGCATGATAAAAGCCGAAACTCCTCAAAAATACTTACTAAACAACTGAAAATTGCCGCACAAGAACTACGCAACGACCCTGACATAATCGTAAAAAAAGCTGACAAGACCAACATTTTCGTCCTTCTAAACAAATTAGATTATAACAAAAAACTTGACCACATACTCCATGATCACATAAAGTTTCAAAAACTCAACAAGAACCCGAACAACTAACTAAAATCAATGCTTAATAAATTCATTAATGCTAATAATGCCGAACAGAACTCTTTAAAACTCCCTAAGATTGTTGGTGATTATAGGCCTGGTTACATATACGGCACTATAAAAACACATAAACCTAACTATCCTCTCCGTCCTATCATATCACAAATTCCAACTCCTGTATATCAACTAACAAAATACATCAACCAACTCATTACTCTCTACCTCCCCAGTAAATATAGTGTTAAGTCAACATTAGAAGTAATCCAAATCCTAAAAAGTGAAAAACCCGACAATGAAATCATAGCTTCACTTGATGTTGAAAATGTATTTACCAATGTCCCTGTTAGTGAAACTATTGACATAATTATAAGAAATATATACAGTAACTCATCTTTACCTCCACTTAAAATTAATCCTAATATATTACGGAAACTACTATTAGCTTGTACTACTGCAGTCCCTTTCTTTGATCATAATAATAATATATATATACAATGTGATGGTGTCTCTATGGGTTCAGTACTGGGTCCGACATTTAGCAATTTCTATATGTCGAACCTTGAAAATAAGATATTTACAGACTTTAAAAAACCATCCATCTATGCAAGATACGTTGATGATATTCTTATGTTAGTTGAAAATACAGATGAAATACTTCAACTACAAAAATGTTTCCAAAATAATTCTGTCCTCAAATTCACGTATGAACTCAATACTAATAATAAAATTCCTTTCCTTGACATATTGATAAACACAAATAATAAAAATTTACTATTTCGCCATATAAAAAACCTACTAGCATAAATTCATGTACACTTAACTACAAGAGCGAATGCCCATATTACTACAAAATAGCAATTATAAAAAATCGTGCAGAAACTAATTCATCCACAAAACAGATTTTTTACAGTGAACTAAATAATATAAAACAAACACTTGTTAATAATAGTTTTCCAAACTATATAATTGATGAACAAAGAAGATGCTTTCTTAGAAATCTCAATACTAAGCAAATAGTACATAATACTGCTTCTACTATTCTCAAACATATTAATCTCCTATATCGTAATCAAATGCATACTAATTATAAACAAGATGAAAATATACTAAAAAAATTAATAAATACTAACATATCTACAGCAGATCCTAGCAAAAAATTAAGTTAATTATATACTACACTAAATCTAGTATATCCAACTCAATTATTCGCAATGATTCTTCTCCCCCGGTTAGCGATTTGCAAAAAACCAACATAGTTTACAAATTCAGGTGCCCTTTGGGAGATTGTATCTCCAACGAACTAAATAATATCTATGTTGGTCACACCACAAACTCGCTTTCACGACGCTTGACACTACATTTGAATGATAACTCTAACATTTCCAGGCATTTAAAACAACATGCCTGGCCGCATACACAATCCCGAAAAATCCTCGTCGAAAACACAACTATACTTAAACAAGAAAACAATAAACAAAAACTAAAAATTCTTGAAGCTATATACATAAAACAGTTGAAACCTAACCTGAACAAAATAAACTATGAAATCTCCACAAATATCCTTAAATGCCTATAATTAGTAACAGAAGCCATTGGTTCATACCAACGGCTTTCCATACTCAATACTCATCGGATTCACTCTCACGTGGTCATGTGTGACGTCATGAGCTGTGGTGCGATTTTCGCTTTCAGCGTCTTATATGCATGTGTTTATCGTTGCTTGGAAATCATCCATGTAAACAAAAACAGACTATTATCAATTTCTTGTTCGTGTATTGCTTAATATATTGTGTAATTGTCATCTTTGATAATGGCTTATGTAAGCCGAAAGCTTAGATTGGATTAAAAAATATGTATCAATATTGTGATTTTCTTTCTTCGTTTAATGATAATGTTAAGCTTATCAGACGATATGAAAAGAACTTACATAAAATATATAGACAACACTTATCTATATTATTTAATGAAACATGTATGAATGAAAAAATGCTGCCTAAATACACACAATTTAAATATATATATATATATATATATATATATATATATATATATATATATATATATATATATGTAAATTGTTATCCACAGACAGACTGTTTCACTGTATCAGTGTGGCTAGACATCCAGTTGCCTCTAGCTAGGATCAAAACCCGGCTGAATTGGCGTCAGTCAGAGATTTTACACCTAAGAGATTTTATTTTTGATCTGGGAATTGAATTGTATTGTCGACATGGAAAAAAAATCTCTTACTATAAAGATAATTTACATTAACCAGAAAAAAGACTTGGACAGAAGCGTCTATCTTTTTAAATTTGGATTTTTAATGTAACTATAACAACAGAGATATTTCGATTTCATTTTTGCCTTGAAAAAGTCGGAAGACGAAACGCGTCGGCAAAATCTAAGATTTTTCCAATTGTCATTTTATACTAATCTGTTTTGTCCACAGAATTGATCTGGGAATTTAACTATATATATATATATATATATATATATATATATATATATATATATATATATATATAGTCTTAAAGTGTGCTATATTTATGGGGTAAAGTGCTCAATATCAGAGATAGAGCGTGTGTAAATATAAAAGTGGACATGGAAGTCAGCACTTAGAGGCGACAGTCTGTTTCATGCTAGTGCAATCGTATATATATATATATATGTAAAGGTGTTCTCATCAAAATTATTATGTCTGGGACTATAAAAAATATATATAATATACGTTTTTTAATAATCATTTCACACCCAATATAACACTTATTTAACACACTACTACAGAACCTTTGGTAATCATGAGAGCTAGACTTCTTAGAGGCTTTAATGTGCCTCATTCTATATGTAAACAATAGCACATGTTTATAATTATTGCGATTTATACAAAAATTGGTGCCTGTTGTGGTCACAACTGTAACACTGGTATAGCCGGAAAAGTGATTCGTACGGCCTATAGTAGGTGAAGAGGCTAGTGTGCACTAGGGAGCAGATTGTAGTTTCCACTGCTATTTCCGAGAACATACAAAAGGATTGGGACCAACTTCAGGTTTCTTCTTGGGTTAACCGAGAAAAAAATCTTTCTCAGTAGGAAGGTCAAGAATATCACAAGAAGGGACATCTCGAAGTAAATCATGAAGTGAATCCCAACCAGCATGCGACTGAAACAAAATATCGACAGATACTAGAGCGTGATACGAATTGCCAAGAGGACAGATTTGTGAAACTCGACGGGAGATACAAGAGGAGGTAAGTAACAAATCAAGTAAGTAAGCATGTTGATCCGATTTTTAGGGAAATAAGTAAAGGAATCCCCTATTTGACTGAGAGACTGGGCAACAGATAAATTGAATGTCTGGATTCCAGGCTAACACTAGTAACATTTAAATGCATAACTTGCCATTATGAGCATTAAAATCACCAAAACAAAAATGTTTGCAGATGAATGAAGAGAAAGAGAGAGTGAGAGAAAGAGAGAGAAAGAAAGAAAGAAAGAAAGAGAGAAATAGAGAGAGAAAGTGTGAAAGAGAAAGGAAGAGAGAGAAAGAGAGAGAGTAAAAGAGAGGGAGAAAGAGAAAGAAAGAGAGAGAGAAATAGAGAGAGAAAGGGAGAGGGAGAGAGAGAAAGGGAGAGAGAGTAAAAGAGAGGGAGAAAGAGAGAGAGAAAGAGAAAGGAAGAGAGAGAGAGAAAGGGAGAGAGAGTAAAAGAGAGGGAGAAAGAGAAAGAAAGAGAGAGAGAAATAGAGAGAGAAAGGGAGAGGGAGAGAGAGAAAGGGAGAGAGAGTAAAAGAGAGGGAGAAAGAGAGAGAGAAAGAGAGAGAGAAAGAGAAAGGAAGAGAGAGAGAAAGGGAGAGAGAGTAAAAGAGAGGAGAAAGAGAGAGAGAGAAAGAGAGAAAGAGAAAGGAAGAGAGAGAAAGGGGGAGAGAGAGAATAAAAGAGAGGGAGAAAGAGAAAGAGAAAGAGAGAAAGATAGTTCTATACTGCAGAGATTTTGTCTAATATCAATTAAGTGTTTATTCTCCTCGAAGTAGTACCCTTCTGAACCCAGACACTTTATCCAGCGTTGATTCCATTGGAAATTCTTTTGTCAGATAGTGAGCAGCTGCCTCATCGCATTTTTTTGGATTTCTTCTTTCAAGAGTGGGGGGGCAGAGACTCACAATGGAAAAATATGGTAGTTGTCAGGAAATATTGTGAAATATCTGTAAAATATTGTCCATGCCTAAAAACTACTGATGAAATTGCTGTATTGTGGTGAGACGACCACACTCTACACACTTACATTCCATGTACTTCTATAAACAAGGGAAGTGTGAAAGAAGGCTATAACTTAGTGTGTAAACATGAATTCAAAGTGAAATTGTACCAAGTGGCATCACTCTGCGTACTTTAGCTCTGTTGCCATAACATCAATCCTGATACCTTTTGATCAAACCTCATATATATATATATATATATATATATATATATATATATATATATATATATATATATATATATATATATATCCTCTTGGAATTATAACTTGGATTCTATCCTCTTGGAATTATACCTGGATTCTATCCTCTTGGAATTAACCTTCCTGTCCTTCTCTCGTCTGTTACCCCCTCCCTATAGCTTTCATTTACTCTAGCATTCGTTCCACACTCTCATACATACACTCTCACTAAATTGTATTTTTTTTATTCCCGTAGTTGTTTTTTCTGTTTTCTTTTTGAATTCCTAGGTCTGATGAATTGGATCGTATTTACGATTACAATGGAATAAATTATGACCATGGAATATTAGTGTTTAAGCCTTTTTATTATATCCTTACTCTGTCCTGGACATTGAGTTCTACCTGGATTCTATCCTCTTGGAATTATTTTTTATACACACACACACACACACACACACACACACACACATATATATATATATATATATATATATATATATATATATATATATATATATATATATATATATATGCATGTGTATGTATGTATGTATGTATATATATTTATATATTTTATATATATGATTGCATATGTATGTGTATATTTACCACTTATATTATATATATATATATATATATATATATATATATATGTGTGTGTGTGTGTGTGTGTGTGTGTGTGTGTGTGTGTGTGTGTGTGTGTGTGTGTGTGTGTGTGTGTGTGTGTGTGTGTGTGTGATTTTCAGTGTTTTCGTAAATAATTTTGGTCTGCATTTTCCATTTTGGATTTTTGGATAGAGCACTTTTTAGTGTTTGTACGGCGCGTCTGTTTTCAGCTTCCGGTTATAGTATAATATTTTATATTATATACTCTATATTTTATATATTTTTGCTCTCGCTGGCAATCGAGCACTTTTTGGTGTACAGCTTTATTTGTACTCACCCGTGATTTTATTACATTTCTTGAATACTGCACGATGTGCCCTTTCTTATCTTCACTATTGTTGTCTGCTAACATGCCAATATCAGGCACTCTTTGAAAAATATTCCAGCAAATTCGTTTCATTAAATAACATTGAATCCTTTCTCCGTAGAATGAGATAGAAGGCCCTTTTTGTTTTAAACAAATATATTAGCGTACGTGATGATGTAGATATATACCACCTTGAAACCAGAAGATAGCCACCAAACGTAGAGGAGTTGTCCAGTTTCAAAAAAGATCTTTTCGGTGTCAGGGAAAAACTGCAATTTAAATTTACGAAAAACGGCTTTCAAAAAAGAAATTTCAGCGAAAGTGGAGGAGATTAAAAGGACTAAGAAAACAATAGTAATGGGTGATAAAACCAAAAATATATATTCAATAAGCCCTAATAGTTATAAAAAGGAAACTTGCAAATGAAGTCACCAAGTTTTAGAAAGTTTCAAGCTCTCATGTTAATTCAGTTAACAATGAGGCCAAGAAAATTTCTAATAAGATGTGTATTGGTGACAAAATTCGTACCCTTTGTGAAAAGGAAGCATTCCTCACGGTGAAAGACCATGAGGAAGACTTCCGTAGTTGTCCTTCATTTCGCCTCATTAACCCTACAAAGACGGGACTCAGGGTTATCAGCTGGGTCATTATCCAGAATATCTGCGATTCAATAAATGTAGCCATGCAGGTCAATCAGTGACAAGGCAGTAATGAAGGCGTCACCTGGTTCAATAATATTAAAATAAAAATAACTTGGTCTTCATTAAATACATTTGCAATTTTTATCCTTCCATTCATGAGAAAGGCCTGATGGAAGAATTGGATTATGCTAAGGAATTCGTTAATATTAAACCCGAATATGTGGCTGTTATTTTCCATTGTTGAAAATCTGTATTGTTCTATAGTGGTGAAGCATGAATAAAAAAAAATCTCACAATCATGGTTTTGACGTACCCTAAGGTTCACTAGATGGAGCAGAGGTCCGAACTCATTGGAATTTACATATTGAGTAAGTTAAATAAACTGGTCCATATTGACAACCATATGCTGTACAAGGACAACGGACTGATGACTGTATCCTCTAATAAAAGAGCCAATGACAGCATTTAGAAAAAGCTCTTTAAAATATTTAAAGATTTGGACTTCAAAACTACCGTTAAAGTGAACATGATAATTGTCCAATTTTTGGATGTTGAATTCAATCTCGCCATTGGCACCGTTTCGCCTTACTTGAAACCTAATACTACCCTCAAATATTAGGCTAAATCACCTAGTAAGTATAATTAAGTACATAAAATGGTTGAATACAGAATCTCTCGAAATTCGCTAACAAAGGAAATTTTTAACTGGAAAAAATGGTATATTCATTTTTTTTAAGCATTTCACCCCAAGCAAGGCGGGAAGCCACTAGAACGCAAGGGGTTACAGAGAGTTGGAGCGAGAGCAGATAGGAGTGATAGAGGAAAGGAAGAGGAGAAGGATAGTGGGTAGATCAAGGCAACTGGAGATGTCGATTGACATTACATTTGAACAGTTGGAGATTATAGCTCTCAGGGAAACAGGAAGAGGGAAGGGAGTTCCATAGGCGAGAGGTGCGAGATATGAAGCTATTGGAGTAGAAGGGGCGGCTACATTTAACAGTTTCAACAGTGAAAGGGTGAGAGCGGGATGCCAGCCTCGTAGGATGCTTGAAATTTATGAAGTCTGGAAACTAGCGCAAGCAGCTCATCGGAGCAATTACCATGAAAGTACTTGTAAAAATGGCTTTGAGAAAGGAGGGGCATATTACGAACTTGGCTTTTTCTCGCCACACGCCAGGCCTAAATGTAGTACCAGGAACAGGGATGTAATCTGGTTCTACCCTCCTTTTAATCTGCAGCTAAAAACTAAAATTGGTAGAGTATTTTTTAAGCTTTTGGATAAACATTTTCCAAAGAACTCTCCATTAGATAAGGTGTTTAAAAGAAACACCGTCAAAATGAGTTAGAGTTGCATGTTGAATATAGTAAAGCACCATAATGTGAAAATTTTAGAGGTGGAAAGAATGGAAGAGAAAAAGTAAAGCCATATGTAACTGCAGGGATAAAAATAATTGCCCAATAAGCGGTGAGTGTCATGCGGAGGGAATCGTTTATTCCGCGGTAGTCAATGACAGAAACGCTTTCAAGAGGATTCATTGGTTGTACCGAGTGTCTTTTTAAAAAGAGGTTTTATAACCATGCTACCTCCTTTAGGCTGGAAAACCACAAAAGTGACACCAAACTTGCGAATTGTATTTGGGGATTTAGAGAGATATATGGCTGAAATCATGTGTAAAGTGGAGTATAATAAGATAGGTGAAGCCAGGCAAAGTCCGTGGCAACGGCCACCGACTGTGTCAAGAGGAGAAGTTGAGTGTCCTTACTTATCCTAAGAGAGATGTGTTACTGAGATTTTGTCAAAGTGCACGCATTTAAGTAAATATATTTTGGGTATGTGTGAACCTGGATGAATGCAATGAATAATTTTTTCCTTCTCCCTCTCCTCCTTCTTTATCCTTTCTTTTCCCACTTACACCTTTCATTCTCTTTTCCTGTAGTTATTTAAGTTGGTGGAATATACTAAATTGTTCATTCTTCTACATGCCTGAGGAGACATTACTTCCGAAACCCGGGTCGTAAGGTAGACTGCTTTTTAATGTTTTCGTAAATAATTTTGTTCTGCATTTTCTATTTTGAATTTTTGTATCTATAATTTTACTCCTTGATTCCTCGACGCCATGAATTTAAGCATTGTTTACTAGGTCTCTCTGTTTTACTTTTGTACTAGCAAGATGCAAGCGTATGTTATAATAATTTATTTTCTCGTACTTCTCACCTGGGGAACCCTCTTCCCTGCCATCTACATTCCTCAAACGTTCAAACGCCAATCGTCATATTCTGTGTTTCTGACTCCTGTTTTTCTCTCTGTAATTTAAAGTCTTCTCATTCTCTTTCAATCCAAGTAACCCCCTGCGTCCTAGTGGCATTATCGTTTTGCTTGCAGTGAAATGATTTCTTAAAAAATTACGGCGCATAAAATTATCAACATGGCGTATGCAGCAGAAATAAGATAAAAAAATAACATTGCATTTTGCTATGCAAAGAGGTAAAGCTACAGCGATTCAATTGAAATATCGAGACAACCAATTATGTAACTTTGGAATTACGGGTTTAGAAAATGAATGCTTTTGAAAAATGTAACTTAAAGAACCCTTTAATTGAAATTAAGAAACCTTGCTGATAATCTAGTACTACAGTTAAATTCATAAAACCTAGCTACCATAGAGGAAGGTTTATTAGAACAATTACCATGAGAGTATTTATAGAAAAGCCTCAGAGAAGAATCGTTACGGTGGAGGGAAAGGAACTGAAGACGAGATGCCAATTTTGGACCAATAACATTCTTCTTTTGATTTTATTAAGAATCTCTAAAGTTTGATTTCTATAGTGCTACCATATCTGCAATATTCAAAGCAAGGACGAGTGGTATGTTTATAAATATGTAAATTAAATTCTGGAGAGAAAAATTATCTAGAATGACACACTGAACCAATTTTCTGTGCTCCATACTTAGTAATAGATTCGATATAATATTTCTCCCTTATTTTATCGGAGAACGTTTACTTGTAAAACGCAGAGAGTTACTCTCCTGTAGATTAAAACCAGCCAAGCTGTTGGAAGACAAAAAGGATTTTCTCAGACGATTAAAAAAGAGAACTTTCGTTTTGGAGGCATTAAAATTTTTTAAAAAGTTATTCCTTGCTACAGTTAAAAAGAGATTGTAGGTCTTTTTTTTAAATCAGTTTCATAGTTGACATTATATGGCCGATGAGATTAACTATTAAGACAGCAGAAAATAGTTGTGCGATTGGCATAGATACCGATTTGAGAACTGAGGTCATCAGGAAGTTCGCTGATGAAATTAGGGACAACTCCAAGAATAAAACCTAATGCAAAAAAATCCAGTAGACTAGCCATTCAAGAAAACTTTAATTTCGCGATTTAATAAGAAAAACAGAATCAGTTCTAAAAATCGGCCAAAATATCATAACGTTTCAACTCGTGAATAAGAACGTTGTGCCAAACCCTGTCAAATGCCTTCAAATTATTCAAAGGAGCAACCCGGGATTGAAATTTCTTATCTAAATCTTGATAGATCTTTCAACAATAATCGTTACACTTCGACTATCACTACTCGACTTTGAATAGGTTCGACATCTCACCTCGCAGATTATTCGTTCAGATGAATAATATGACTTTCGTTTCTCTAGGTCAACTGGTTTTATCTGCTATTTAAGAAGGTACAAAAGATTTATTGCCAGCTTTAACCCAAGGATAACACTCTGGGACGCAATTTTCTATAGGAAGGTTAAGAATATTAATCCAAGTAAATCCCAATGAGTATGCTGCTAATTAAGGTCTTCTGAATTTCGTAAATAGCTAAAGACCACCAACGTGTAGTAAGTTACTTTTTCAGACTATAACTGTTTGAATAAATCCAGGTCACTTATGCTGCCTATAGTTACGGAATTATAGAATTGTTTTAAAGTGGAATCATATTATTCAAGAATTACTGACGTATTTAAACATCATTAAAATATACTAATTCCACCAAAATATTTTGCCATCGGTTGATATGAAATCCAACGGAAAAGAAACACATTTTGCATATTTTTCTCTGGAAGGCACTTGCTTTGATAAAATAATTTACGTGCTGATATAACATTCTCATTATGGAGTGTTTAAGAGATTTGGCCAGATGCTAATGTCGGTAATTATAATGGATGGTACAAACGACATTAAAATAAATGATTCGAAAGCGAATGCAATGCTGACTGCGATCTTTCATATTTGTATTTAATAATGTTTTATTTTCTGCGAAGGAAATATGTGGTTATTTCATGTAAAGCTTCATTTAGGAGCTGAGATTGTTTACTATAAAATCATTCGACTTGACTCCATATTTGTAAATTAGATCCTAACAGGTTGCGCATGCTTGTGAATTAGATCCTAACAGGTTGCGCATGCTTGTGGATTAGATTCTAACAGCTTGACCCATAATCGTGAATTAGATTCTAAAAGGCTGACTCATACTTGTGAATTAAGATTCTAACGTGTAGTCAGATAGTTGTGAATTAAGTCTCTAAAAGTTTGAGACATGCTTATGAATTAGATTCTAACATGCTGACCGATACCTGTGAAGTAGATCCTCACAGGTTGCCCCATACTTGTGAATTAAGATTCTAAATGGTTGACATATAGTTGTGAATTAAGATTCTAACATGTGGAGCCATTCTTGTGAATTAGATTCTAACTGCTTGACTCCATATTTGTTAATCAGATTCTAACAACTTGACAGATACTTGTAAATTAGTCTCTAACAAGTTGACAAATAACTGTAAATTGGACTCGAACAGGCTGACCCCTACTTGTGAGATTCTAATATGTTGATACACGCTCGTGAATTCGATTTTCAAGTTGACCCATACTTTTGTATGAGATTCTCAAAGGTTGTCAGATACTAGTGAATTAGATTATAAAAGGTTGACACATATATGGAAAATAGTTTCTCACAGTTTCACCGATACTTTCAAATTTAATTCTATCTGTTTCATACGTAATTGTTAATTAGATTCTAACTGACTGACACATACTTGTGAATTAACATACCAGCAGATTCACCCTTACTAGTGAATTAGATTCTAACAGATATCCCTATACTTGTGAATTTGATTCTAACGGTTTGACACATAATGGTAAATTAGATTCTAATATTTTGACCCATACATGTGAATTTGATTCTCACAGGTTCTACTTGCGAATTAGATTCTAAAAAATTGACTAATAATTGTGAATTAAATTCCAGCTGGTAGACTCATACTTGTATATTAGATTGTAACAAGTTGAGCTACTCTTTTAATTAGTTTCTTAGTGGTTGGTTCATACTAGTGAATTCAATTCTTACTGGTTGACACATACTAGCGACATCAATTCAAACTTGCTGACATATACCGGTGAATTAGATTCGAACTGGCTCACTCCTACTTAAGAATTAGATTCTCACAGCTTGACACTTTTGATTTCGGTTTCAATTGATACATACTTGTGAATCTGCTTCTGTCATGTTGACCCATACTTATGTATTAGATTTTCACGGCTTGTTATATACTTGTGATTTTGAATAATAATGTTTGACAAATACTTGTGGATTCGATTATAACAGTTTGAAACGCTTGTGAGTTTGATTCTATCAGGTTCACCCATTGTTTTGAATTAGATCCTCAAATGTTGACCCACATTTGTGAGTTAGATTCTAACAGATTGATCTGTTCTTGTTAGATTCTAAAAGGTTTACCTATACTTGTGAGTTAGATTCTAACACGTGTATACATGCTCGCGAATTCGATTTTCAAGTTGACCCATACTTTTGTAATAGATTCTAAGAGTTTTACACATACTTATAGATTCGTTTTATACCTGCTTGACCCATATTTGTGAATTTGATTCTAAGAGTTTCACCCACATCTGTGAATTTGATTCTAAGAGGTCGATACATAATTTTGAATTTAATTCTAACTAGCTGGTTCAATTTTGTGCTGATTTACCAATACCACACTAAGAGTAATAAAGTTCTGTATTGAGGTTTTTTCATAGTTTCAATGGAAGTTGACTCGTTGTTTTCATCAGATTCTTTGTCCGTGTACTTTTGTTTTACTTAATGTTACTTGTTTTTCCCTGTGAGATTTCGTTTGTGTTTCGATAATTCAATTTCCAGTTCTGCTAATAATCCGATTGAGATATCGAAACTCTTGCAAATCTTTGAATACAAGTGTCAGTGCACTGAAGAATCCGCCTCATGTTTCTGAAAATCTTTTCTATTTCTTAAAATCATCTTGAATGGCAGACCAACGTGTATAGAATTTCTTAGCGTCTTTCAAAGCTTCCCGGCATTTCTCTTCAAATGCTACTTTCAAAAAAATATTATTTGTTTGGCATTTACAAACGCTTCTTTTTCATATCTTGTCTTATATTAATTTTATTTCCCGACTCTTGCCTCGTCGAATTCGCTAGTTTTTTAAAGTACTCGTCGCTCAAAATTTATCTTGAGTCAAAATGTAGAAATAATATATAAGAAAAAAAGAAATCTTGTTGGATATGCCCAGTTTTTATCATATTTCCGACTGGATCAACGGTTAAGGAAAAAAAACAAAAAGCACTTGCGACTTGAAATAATCATTTTTTTTTTTCGAACATTTTGCGTATTATACAGTGTATAAGATAGAAAGTGCCTAAATTACACAAAAATGAAAATGACGCTCATATCTCAGTTTAACAAATACACCTTAATGCAAATTAATTGAAGTAACCGTTTTAGTTTCTTTTCTTTCAACATACGGCCAGTTTTAGACCTACTGGAGTGACAGTGTCTAATCGATTTCTATTTTTCCTCAGATTAGGTCATTTTTTTCCTGGTGTGTGGTAATATCAAACTATTTTCAAGGTATATGTTGAAAGTTGTTTGGCCTTGAAAAATATTGCGACATCCGTGATTGCATCAGATTTTTATCACGGCGAGACACTATTGTTTCGACTGTCGATTAGTTGTCCTACGGCCATTGTCTCCGATGAAAGTAACTCCAAGCAAGCGCACGAAAATTGTAACGCTGCACGAACTCACTCACGATCCTTACCAGTGAGCAAATAAAAATGCTATAGACTAACCTGGAAACTCTCCTGATTTAAATGCAATCGCAAACCTGGGGTTACTCTACAAGGAAAGACTTCGTGGAATGAACATACGAAGCATTAGGACGTGCACGGGGTCATGTTTCATTAGAAAAATACGAAAAAAGTAAATAATAACGGAATTGTTCGTTTTGTTTCCATTAATTTTCACAGTGGTGTATATTTACCAAAATTATCAACAAAAAAAATGAAATACTAATAAACAGTAAATTTATTCAATAAAATCGCCATTGTTTTCAACCAAGGCCACCAGACGACTTCGGAATCTCCTGCAAATCATCTTGACACTCTCCCTGTTTAGGTTGGCAAAATGAATGGAAGCATGACGTCGCCATCACAAATGATCACTTCAAACCCCTTCTTAATCACCATTAGACTCATCCAACTCTTTCCGAATTTTCTGCACTGTCTTCAGATTAACATCCAAATGTTCGAATTGTAGCTTCCGGTGTAGTGAATTGCAACATGGTGGTCTTCTTATCACAGACGGTGCGCTGCTATACTGTGCAGAAGACAAAATCAAAAACAATCATCGCGCTTACGCGAAATTAAAAATATAAATTGGCGACAATTTATCCATCACACCCTGTACTTTAATTGACGAATACAAATTTTTTTTTTCCATAAACTTTTACAAAGAAAGGTTAATAGTGGTGGGAGATGATTGCTATTTAAATTAATTGTAAATTGATCGCTATACTTTCCGTCTCCGTAGTGTTTAGCTGTTTATTATTTAAACACTTTTTCTTGTATTATGAAGTGACGAGGAACAGTTTATATAATGACGATGAAGTAGTGATGCTAGAGCTGTGAAATCCTCTTTTTTTTAATTAATAACTGCTTTGTTTATCTCCATTTAAATTGACATTTGACTTTTAAAAAAAACACTGTTCATCCTGTTGATCCAAAAAGTCTTCAGCGGCAGATATAGTCGTCCCCAAATGTTCTTCATGTTGGAGAATAGATGATAGCCAAATCAGGAGAATGGGGAGGGTGATCAACCAGTTCAAAGCCACAGGCGCGCACAGTAGATATTGAAACCAAGGACTTGTTTGCTGGCGTACTGTCCTGATGAAACAGCACACCTATCATCCGTTTTCTTGGACGTTTGGTCTTAATACCCTTTCATAACTGCCTCAAAAAGTTGGCATTGTACGCTCTGTTGATCGTGTGTTACTACTGCACCCCACAAAAAATGTCATGCAATCACCTTGCCTACAGGTAAAAAAAAACCTTGGCCTTCTTTTCAGGTGTGGAGGGCTCTTTCTACTGCACGGATTGTCTGTCGCTCAAAGCTATGACACTCATCTTGGGTTAGAAAACGTTCAAGGAAACTGTTTTGGATTCCGGTATGAAATCCGGTATCAAATAATAACAAACGCCAAGAATGAATATAGGAAATAAATGTATTAACGTAATAATACAAACTGGTAATACAGGTTAGTAGTTCCAGGAATGCGGGGTTAGTAGACAAATATATATATAGTCTTTGATATCAACATATCGCTGTATGACTTCTTACTGAGTCTAAGTGCTTGTTACTGTGACTCTAGCCGCTACGTTATTCTACCGACCGACTCGACTGCTACTACTACTACTACTACTGTCTGACTTGACTTAACGTACTATTACTCACTCGAGTATTCAGTGGTAGTAGTATATGTATATCTTGCGTGAGTCCATTTGTGTAAAAAGGGGAGATCCCTCAACAGAAACCATCTTAGCATTGGCTGTTTGATTTGTCGTCAATCGCCTGCTATCCATCAGCATGTGGCGAACACGTTTGCCTCATGGCATTTTTGATAAAGCTAGGGCGTTTTCCACTAATGTGATAACTGTGTCCACATGATTGTCCTTGGAAGCTAAATCCATTTTTCTTCATAACATCACGATTCCAATTTTTGTCCATTTCCAAGAGAAGTCGCTACAAATACGTTTGAAATCTTCCTTTGATCATCAAATATTAGTTTACCTGGAAATAAACAATGCAGGTATTAATAAGATTTGAAAACAATGTATGCAATATTTCATAGCTGTATCATCACACGCCTTCAAGCTAAGAATTTTTCATCCTAACCTTCTACTATGGATTAAACACTCAAGACAATGTAATGATTTAATTTTATAAAATTATGTAGTGTTAGCATATTT
This sequence comes from Acanthosepion esculentum, assembly GCA_964036315.1. Classification (NCBI taxonomy): domain Eukaryota; kingdom Metazoa; phylum Mollusca; class Cephalopoda; order Sepiida; family Sepiidae; genus Acanthosepion; species Acanthosepion esculentum. The sequence continues at coordinate 131,400,610 of OZ038485.1, forward strand.
TTCAGTTCAGTTTGGAAAATTTACAATGAATTTGCATAGAAAACTGGAACCCCTATAAACTTTTACAGATTAAAAAAAATTATATTCGTAAATTGGGGTATTTAATCCATAGTAATATGAAAAGTAAATAAAAAAAACTGGATTTATTGTTACAGTGACTATTCTCAAACTACCAAATTTCGGGTACTGATTTTTAGACAAGTGAATACTGTTTTCCAAGTCGGTTATATTTCCATCACTTAAAACAAGAGCATTTGCGTCCATATCTCTTAACATGGTCACCTCCTCCTTTTCTTCTTCTTCTTCTTCTTCTTCTTCTTTTTCTTCTTCTTCTTCTTCTTCTTCTTCTTCTTCTTCTTCTTCTTCTTCTTCTTCTTCTTCTTCTTCTGCTGCTGCTGCTTCTTCCTCCTCTTCATCTTCATCATCATCATCATCATCTTCTTCTTCTTCTGCTGCTGCTTCTTCTTCTTCTTTTTCCTCCTCTCTTTCTTCTTCTTCTTCTTCTTCTTCTTCTTCTTCTTCTGCTTCTTCCTCCTCTTCATCATCATCTTCTTGTGCTTTTTCCTCCTCTTCATCAACATCTTCTTCTTCTTCTTCTTCTTCTTCTTCTTCTTCTTCTTCTTCTTCTTCTTCTTCTTCTTCTTCTTCTTCTTCTTCTTTCATGATCTCAGATCATCCCAAGTAAGTAAATGATGTCTTTTTGTTAACACTCTTAATCCCTGTTTTGCCAAACATTTACACAATTTCATTAAGTAGGTTATGCCCTGTTTTCCTTTGCCCTTCTTGTCTTCAATCTGTCCTGTGAGTTTTAAATTTCCTAAGCACTCTTTCCTCATTATTCTTTCTAGAAATTACAATTGCCTCTTTCAGATTCGAAGTATAATGTTTCCTTTTCTCTTATACGACCACCCCTAAAATATTGTCGCTGCTCACTTTTATTATCGGCATCCTTCTTTTTACAGTTTTTCTTGCCTCAAGTCTCTTCTTCGTCTGTGAGGCAATTGTCCAGAAGGCACTACCATAGAGGATGGACAACATTACATAACAGTCCAGTATTTTTTCTCTTCGTAGAACAAGCTAATTTTGTTAGAAAACCTTTTTATATATACAATATGTTCATAGAATATAGGAAACAAATATTTAAATTCTAATGATTTTATTATTTCCAACATCCATATTTTTAAAATGAAAAGGTAATTAGGAAAAAGCTAAAACATGTATACTGTTCTCACACGTAAAATATTTAAATAATGGCAGGAAAGTAAAAAAACAAACAACAACATCTAAATCAAACTGGCAAGGTTTTTTCTTTTCTCATTTTCTCACCGCTGCTATCGACACTAACCCTCTTTCAAAAATCATTTTCTCTTCTAAATCATCAAATATTTTTTTACAAACATACAGACTGATAATTAAACAGTGACTCTTTACTTTATTTGCTTAAATATTTAACTTTCGGCAATTAATCTGAAATTTGTTTTGAAAATAATACACAAACAAAGACTGTCAAAACTTAATGAAAATCTTGCTAATAGAATAAGCATTATATAATATATAAATGTTATTATTTAGTAAATATGAAAACGTGCGTGTGGTTTTAATCAAGTTAGTATTATTCTTAAACAAAGCAAATTATTTCCAGTAAAATGGAGGTGCCTCAAATGATATTAATAATGCGAATTTCTGTCTGTTCGTATTAAGTCAGAAGCCGTGTCATTTCTACACATCATGGCCCGACCTATAAATATTCGAAATTAACTTTCTCCTGTACAACTCGACTTGACAATGTCTGTTTTAAACTGCCGAAGGAAGCCGTTCGTTTATTGTACATACGAATGCTTAGTAGATTACGTGTATATTTGTATGACAGATAGGCGAATGCGCACTACGAGTTCTCAAGTCTTATCGACAGATTACCAAATAATCAAGAAAACAGAATCATTCGTATTGCTATTCAACAATATCTCTGGCTACAATGCTTCCGCGTTTTAAGAATTGCACAGAGATTAATGGAGAAAAGGATATTTTCGTATTTATAAATGACGGAGAAGAAATATTTCTATATTTTTCTTAAAATGACCTTTTTTATTCAACCTGTCGGCATATACTGAATACGATATTATTAATCACAGCAGTGTTCCTATGGTGGTGATGATGTCACTTGAATGTGTAACAAGGGTACTATTCAGCCAGGTTTGGTTAGGGTGTTTGATCTTAAGGCATGTCAACACTTGTTGAGTTATTCATTGATTTCACAACTCAATAATGAAAATGAAACAGTCACACGCGGTTGTAGAAGCGTTTATGTCGATAGAAATATACAGCTGGCAACACAAACACAGAGACACTCTCTGTCTCTCTCTCTCTCTCACACACACACACACACACACACACATATATATATATATATATATATATATATATACAGACATACATATATGTATTCTACGATATAGGCGAATGTATGAAGGAAAAGAGAAATACAATCGTTCAAATAGTGGGCAGAATTGTACTTAGTAAAAGATTTTCACAAAAAAATTATATATATATATATATATATATATATATATATATATATATAATATGGAGAAAACAACTGAAAAGTTGCAAATTAAAAAAAATTAAATGTTTTTTTGTGAAAGTATTTATTTATATTTATATATATATATATATATTTGACATTTCAGATCTGCCCCGATATTTCGGCAGAAATAAATTAAATAAATAAATTATTATTATTTAATTTATTATTTTAATATCAAGAAAGTATACGTGGCTTCTCATTATGCTATATACGCAACTGTATATATATATATATATATATATATATATATATATATATATATATATATATATATATATATACAGTTGCGGCCAAAATGTTCAGAATGGCATTGTTTTCGTCAGAAAAGTAGGTATAATTATTTATCAAAGTTCTTTTATAATCTATAATTTTGCATGGGTTTTGCAGTAAATAACTAAATCATCCATAACTTTTGTATTATCCTCTCAAATTACACCAAAACTCAGACAATAACAATTAATATCGTATTTATTGTCTGTGAAAATTATACAATATAAAACAACGTCGATAAAAACTTATACCTACTTTTCTGACGAAAACAATAACGTTCTGAACATTTTGGCCGCAACTGTATATATATATATATATATATATATATATATATATATATATATATATATATATATATATATATATATATATATATATATATATATATATATATATATATATATATATATATAACGGCTTGGATTGAGGAATCGGAGAGCCGAGTTCGAATTCCTGTCGAATCCATTACATTCACTTACGTGCTAATACGCTTGAGAAAGGTGTGAATCCTCTTCTTCTCGCTCCAACTATGGGTAAAAAGCAGGACAGACTGGGTTCTATAGCCTTGGATGGCAACTGGTCTAGGAGAAGGACACCTCTGAATTCAAAACCTGCGGAGGGTCGTTTGGGAACCTTGTGGCATTCGCTGTACCAGGTCCCTGTATACGTCCCCCCAAAAAGTGTGGATGGCCCTGCACAAAGCCTTCACCACTACAATCAAATCTCATGTGTCGGTGTCGGGCTTTTAGTTTCTGGGAACTGATCTGCCTGTCTCTCATACGTCAAATTCGACGGGAGAGTCGGTCATACATATTATATATATATATATATATATATATATATATATATATATATATATATATATATTCCTCATTAATAGCACGTTCAATGCACAACTCCATTTTCAGGTGCTGAACTGAGACTGACCGTTACATAATTTCATTATGTTAAATATATCGAATCATCTTAATGGCGGTCCATATTTTATACGGTGGTTTTTGTTAAAAACTTATTAACATAAAGATAAATATGAGGAAAATACATACATATATGGAAAAGGATTTGACAGTCTCAGGGGTGATGTGGGGAGTGTGTATCTATCATCAATTCATCTGTCATCGACACCACTAAAACCAAACCTAACGAGTGGACGGATCGATTGCTGGTGTAGAAATGTTGAAAATATGCTCCTGAAAAACTTTTTTCGGTT
>OZ038485.1:131409673-131429673 GCA_964036315.1 Acanthosepion esculentum
TTGCTATGCCGATAACCGCTGCGATACGTGCATATTTACAGCATGCACACACACACACACACATACACACACACACACATACACACACACACACAAAGTAAGTACATATGTTGGTTTGACGACAACAATATTATCAAGACTTCTTACATTTCTTACACATTTGTTTGGATACGAGTTCTATTTCACAACATTTAAAATAGATTCCAGTCCACCTTCATAATACAAGAAAATATTTGTTGACAGCACCAATATACTACATCACAAAAATAAACAAAGTCTTCAAATTCTCGTGGTTGTATATATGAAAAGCAACCAAGCAACAATAAACCAAATTTAATGCGGGTATAGCAGCAATTTGTCGAAGTGCATATAACAAATACTTAATGTCATTTTGCATCCTACCAATTTCCAATCAGCTCCTTTATCTTGATCACTTATATTTTATAAAATATTCCATAGCTACAACGGATTAATTTAAATTTAAAATAATTATAACAACGCGTTCGCGCGTTTTTTTTAAAATTCACCATCACAACGAAATGCAGATTTTATCAGTTTCACAGTTACAATAAGTTTCTCTTTTAATTTTGAAAATTTTCTTGGAGGAGATCGAAAGTACTTGGCTAAGAAAAACTACAGCACATTCCTTGACGAATGTCATCTTAACATGAAGAATCTGAATAGAGAACTGGAAAAGACCAGTATAACAATAAATAGAAATACAATGGCTATATGATTCTGGATGATTCAATGAACCATATATAAGGATGTGCGGGTGGCGTCATAGAGAGAAGGTAGCATTTAGAAATCTGAGGATTGAATTCCATTTCCAGTCGATATCGTTACATTTACTTATATGCAGTTACCTCTGGGAAATGCATGAAATCACCGCTTCGTCTCCTACTAGTTATGGGTTAAATAGTATCATAGTCTGACCTCTTTATCCTTGGAAGAGGAATGTCATTTTACAAAATTGTGGCCCACTATGTGCACCAGTTCTCGGAAACCCGTTCTTGCGAAATCTGACTGGTTGTGCACAATTCCTCACAACTCACGAAGGTAAGCATTTATGCCAAAAAATGATCTATATTAACAAACATTTTCGCGGACTGCTTTCAGAGCGATTTCAGTTTTGTATTAGATATTCACAAGTATGGGTCCGAAGCTCCGATTCCTTGTCTAGCAGCCAATTCATGAGAAAAAAATCTCCAAATTATTTAGCTCGTAAATGATAAAGAAGACTGAACTTCATGATAACTCACTTAAGAGAAGAGAAAAAACTTTGAAACAAAAAGGATAGGTTTCATCAGACCTTCTTCCCTGAGACACAACCCCCACCGCCAAAAAAAATATTATTTTAAGGGATACTGTATAAAAGATTAAGGTGACTACCAATCTAAGTGATATTTAGTAGCAACTTGCAAATGGATTCAGTGAAAGCTTAACAATCATAAGTTTGAATGTTATCTTCCCATTACACATTGGTGAATGCTACAGCAATTCTTTTGCTGGACGTTTATTTCTCGGGATATTTAACGAAAATAACACCGGTTATCCGTCTTCAAATTACTACTGAAGGTAAGTCAAGAAGCGAAAATATCATTGCTAATGAGATGCTTCCTGGAGATTAATTTGAGTTTAGATCATTGGTAAGAATGGAAATTCGTGGTCTTAATAGTAATCAGTAGTCTAAACATCTTGATATCCCGAAACAATCGAGTTTCTAAACTAATTAGTATATCATTCACAAAAGGTTGACATGATTAAGAGTTTTCGGGAGTAATAGTGAGCTTTAAAATGAAGCACTGAATGAATACGCCTTAAGCTTGGGGCAATATAATATTTATTTCCATGAATTACGTTTTCATGTACAGTATTGTGTCAATGGACACAGAAAATAAATAATTATATTTTTGTGATAGTTCAAAACCAAGTAGTAACTGCTTAATATAATAAGAAAAAGAATGATAAAAAAAAATAATGTTCGTATGTGTTCGTTAAATATTTCCCAGCAACACTTACTCTAGCATTGGGATATCACGCGGAAAATGAACAAGAGATAATAAAAAATGATTTAATAATTTACAATATTTAACCAGAGAAATAAATAACGAAGTCACTCAATAGCTGACACATGAAGGGAAAAAGAATTCAGTTAAATGGAAAATGTTGCACGAAAATCTAATCACCAATTAAAAAACGGAACATTAAATATCAAGTCATTAATTCACAAATTAAATAATCTCCCAATAATCATCGATTGAATAATCATCCAGTTAGCAAAATATTCACACATTTATTTATCGATTAAATACTTGCTCATATAAAAAATATGAACACTTTAATTCATCGATTAAATAATCACTCAGTTAGTAAAGATTAACACTTAAATTCATCGATTTATTAATCGCCAAGTTTCAATATATGAACTCTTTAATTCATCAACTAAATAATCACCCAGTCAATAAATAATAATTCTTTAATTCCTTAAGTAAGTAACAATCCAGCAATTATCAAATCAGTTCTCATTGGAAACGTGTGAATCGGCCAAATAGCCTCGAGCTACACATATTTTATTTTTAAATTGCGTCGTGTAAATATACCCGATATTAAAAAACATGAAACCTCAAATATCCACGTCATTTGAATAATGATATGTTTGAATATACCCATAATAATACTAAATAAATTGAATATACCCATAATAATACTAAATAAATTAAATATACTCCTAATAAACTAAATAAATTGAATATACCCATAATAATACTAAATAAATTGAATATGCTCCTAATGATATTAAATAAATTGAATATACCCCTAATAATACTAAATAAAGTGAAAATACCCCTAATAATACTAAATAAATTGAATATAACCCTAATAATACTAAATAAATTGAAATTACCCCTAATAAATCTAAATAAATTGAATATGCTCCTAATAATACTAAATAAATTATATAATCCTAATAAACTAAATAAATTGAATATACCCCTAATAATACTAAATACATTGAATATACCCCTAATAATACTAAATAAATTGAATATACCCCTAATAATACTAAATAAATTGAATATGCTCCTAATGATATTAAATAAATTGAATATACCCCTAATAATACTAAATAAATTGAATATACCCCTAATAATACTAAATAAATGGAAAATGCTCCTAATGATATTAAATAAATTGAATATACCCCTAATAATACTAAATAAAGTGAAAATAGCCATAATAATACTAAATAAATTGAATATACCCCTAATAATACTAAATAAATTGAAATTACCCCTAATAAATCTAAATAAATTTAATATGCTCCTAATAATACTAAATAAATTATATAATCCTAATAAACTAAATAAATTGAATATACCCCTAATAATACTAAATAAATTGAAATTACCCCTAATAAACTAAATAAATTGAATATGCTCCTAATAATACTAAATAAATTATATAATCCTAATAAACTAAATAAATTGAATATACCCCTAATAATACTAAATACATTGAATATACCCCTAATAATACTAAATAAATTGAATATACCCCTAATAATACTAAATAAATGGAAAATGCTCCTAATGATATTAAATAAATTGAATATACCCCTAATAATACTAAATAAAGTGAAAATACCAATAATAATACTAAATAAATTGAATATACCCCTAATAATACTAAATAAATTGAAATTACCCCTAATAAATCTAAATAAATTTAATATGCTCCTAATAATACTAAATAAATTATATAATCCTAATAAACTAAATAAATTGAATATACCCCTAATAATACTAAATAAATTGAATATGCTCCTAATGATATTAAATAAATTGAATATACCCCTAATAATACTAAATAAAGTGAAAATACCCATAATAATACTAAATAAATTGAATATACCCCTAATAATACTAAATAAATTGAAATTACCCCTAATAAATCTAAATAAATTTAATATGCTCCTAATAATACTAAATAAATTATATAATCCTAATAAACTAAATAAATTGAATATACCCCTAATAATACTAAATAAATTGAATATGCTCCTAATGATATTAAATAAATTGAATATACCCCTAATAATACTAAATAAAGTGAAAATACCCATAATAATACTAAATAAATTGAATATACCCCTAATAATACTAAATAAATTGAAATTACCCCTAATAAATCTAAATAAATTTAATATGCTCCTAATAATACTAAATAAATTATATAATCCTAATAAACTAAATAAATTGAATATACCCCTAATAATACTAAATAAATTGAATATGCTCCTAATGATATTAAATAAATTGAATATAACCCTAATAATTCTAAATAAATCGAATATACCCCTAATAATACTAAATAAATAGCACTTTATAATGCTTGTAAAATAGGATGCGTTTCAAATTTGTATTGAGAAATAGTCTTTTATAATTACCAAGAACGAAAAATGATTAATCGTACTCTAATTACTACGACCTATTTTAGGGTTTGACCATTTTTGAACGGATATTGTAACATTAATTTCCAAGAATAAAAAATTGCAAGTTACCTGCCCTAAGTAAAATCAATAAGATGAACTTAGAAAACTGAATAAGAATAAATATCTCTCAGATACACATCCGCCGTAATAGACGCATTCGCTATTTTGCCAACTATTTATAACAAACAATAAACGAGTGAGTAAATTACTGGCACCGCATCTCCTGAAGCATTCTAGTTGAGATGAAGGTGAAAGAAAAGGCTTCTCTTTTGATTTCCGTCAAAATTACTGACTCGAACTCCGGGACAAGGACAGACAGATTGCGTTTTACAAAGCTTAATGTTTAAATCGCAGCAATTTTGAAGTAGATTTGATCACAGGCTTTGTCGCAAACGAACAGATCTGGAGGAGATGAATGAATAAACATTGAAGATTGGGAAAAGAACGATGTAATAGTCTATAAGGAAAATTTCAAACAATTTTACTTGCAGATACAGTTTCAGCTACAATAGTTTGCGCAAGAACAAAAGCTGAAATGAAATGAGAATTCTCAACTTTCTATATGCCAGTATAGGTTGCCTCCGACCTAAGCAGCTTTCAAACGCTGTCGCCGGAAGCGAATTATGTTACAAACCAGTTAACATCTTTACAGAATATTTCCTCTGACGTCGGCTCGTCATTGAGGAAAAATTACCAATCATAATTTTCCTGAACGTTTCATCCAAATCACTTGTATGTAAATATATATTGAAGATATTCATAAACATGGCAGTTTGAATATATATATATATATATATATATGTATGTATGTATTAAGATATTTTCATGTTTATACATTCTTTTTATAGCTACAAATATTTAAGTAAATGCTCAGTTTTATAATAAACAGTATTTAACAACATTTACCGGCCTGAATATCCGAGACATTTTCATATAAATAATATCAGGGATATACCGTATTCTCTTATGCGTAATACAAGAAATTCTGAATGAAAATTAAAGGCGAGAGGGGTGCCGTAATATACACAAGTACGCGTCTTCAGAATCTACTCAGCCTAAAAGTCATCATATTTGAAACAGAAGGAGACTGTAAATGCCAACTTAATGAAAGGCAATTTCTTTCTTTTTTTAAAGTTTTATCATATAGAAATATAATAAAGGTATATCAAACAGAAAATATGATTGATTAATTAACACCTTGAAATGTGTTAACTGTTATGTCCCGTTAGCATCTTCTCGAACGGAAATCAGAAGAAGCATGCAACTGGCAAACATCCGGTTCATAGATATTCTTCAATATCGTCAAAAAGATATATTCTAGTGCGATATTTTAATGGATAATATGAACTGCCGCAGCCATGGTAGCGATGGCCAAATTGACAAGAATATGGAGGAGCAAAACCAGGTTTCAAAGTCCAGACTGTACAAATCGCTGGTCATCTCCATTCTCCTATATGGATGTGAAACGTGGACAGATACAGAGAGGAAGATCCAAGCGTTTGAGAATAAATGCACGAGAAAACTCCTAGGAATTGTCTATTGAGGGAAAAACAATGAACTTGTGTGGAAAAGAGTTGAAAGTTTTGTGGGGCACAAGAGACATCTCGCCACTGTCAAACGGAGAAAAATGGCGTGGTTTGGACACATTGCAAAGGACAGCAGCCTGTGCAAGGCACCGTTTAAGGTGGACGCAGTAGAGAGCACCATCGCAAAAACGGGTTGTGCAATGTCAAATTATGGACGGGTAGGACTCTACCAGATTGCTGATGGCTGTCGTTAATAGACCGTTGTGAAAAAGATTGTGGTTTCTGCAATCAGGGCCGCCCTACGATTATAAAAGTCAAGTGGTTGATGATCATGATCATGCTTAAGATGATCATGATGGTACAACCACTCCCTCCCCAAAAATGATATAGGAATAGTTGTAATACGGTATCATAATATACTCAATAATAAAAGTATATTATGAGTATAATATATAAGTAATTTATTCATTTTTCTTAACTTTAAAAAGAAATACGTATAGAAAATAATACTAATTATATTATGCAAAGTAGTTTAATGTCATAACTACAAATATTTATGTAATTAATATCCCTACTTATGTTCGTCCTGGGTTTGACGATAAACTATATCCGCGTCCTGGGTAAGACGATAAACTACATCGGACAGCAAGGCCTCAGATCAGCACGCTTTGAGAAGCGTGGGACCACCTCTTATTTGCTGGTCTTCCCAGGTCCACCCTGAACCGGGGTGGTAGCACCTGTTAGGGTCCCTGCATTGAGCAAATAGTTAACCCCCAGCTGGGGTAAAAACGTGTAAAAACAGGTTTTAATACCACCAAAACATACTTGTCAGAAATTATTACCAGCAATAAATTTTTGAAGAAAATATTATTACCAGCATTACTTTTTGGAAGAAAATATTACCAAAAATACTTTTTGAAAAAATATTACCAGCAATAAAAATCTTGTAGGCATTAAATAACCCATTGAGGTTGATACGCCGTAAAACAAACTAAACAAAACCCCACGTATGTTTGAGAATTGGAAGGGAATTGATAGTTTTCCTGATTTATGATTGGTAAACATTTTTGTACACATTATAGTTTATTCGCGTGACATGTTTACTTTCGGGCGACAGGCAACTGACTGTCGGATCATGCTTTTGTGAAAATATTACATTGAAAGAAAGGTAGAGACAATAGTGTGTATCTAGCTGAAAAATAGATTCCCCTGATATTGTAGGATAAATTGTCGTTTACTTTCTCAATTAATTTTTTTTTCATCAAAGGTGACTTTCATGTCTAGGAAAAAACATTTCCCTATGTCGAGTATATAAAAAACTATGAATTGTATTTAAAACGTTGAGCTAATGTTTTTACCGCTTTTTCTGGCAGATATAATTTATATGGCTTCTCAATTTTCTTAAAACTTTTTAGAGACGTACTACAGCTGAGTGATTGCTAAAGTTAAATAAACTTGAATACATTTTTAAGATATCTTTCAATCTACGCAGTAGGCAAACATATGCGTTTCCATCAGCCACACACAGAAAAATACTTGCGTATATATATATATATATATATATATATATATATATATATATATATATATATATATATATATATATATATATATACATTTGTTTGTGTGTGTGTTTGTGTGTGTGTGTGTTTATGTGTGTGTGTGTGTGAACAGAAAGCGAGAAAAGAAGAGATAGGGGGAGTAAAGGAAAGTGACAATGATTAATGTAGTGTTATAATGGAGTATACAAATAAAGCTTCAATTAATTATGAACTAAAATGTTCATATAATATTGCAAATATTTAATTAATATTAACCAGTGAATCGCTTTGTAAATAAATATATTCTCTGAAAAATCAATGATTTAAAAAGGACACATACTTAGAATGAGTAAGAGATAATTTTAAATTTCTTGGTCGCATAATGAGGAATTATACTTGACGTATTTAGCACTCACACACTCTACCGAACGTAAGAAGGACAGAATAAAGAACCAATTAACAACCCTAACGAACTTGTGTAAGTTGTTGGCAGGGATCCACGTCCTGAAGGAATATGGCATTTACAAAGTTACTGATTTTTCCATATCAAATATCATCTATATATTGTGTTAATGCATAATTATCAGGCGTTTTTCATAATAAATATTATTTTAAAGAGCCTGATAAATATGCACCAGCCTAATAACGTAATCCTTGTTACATTTTTACACGTGTCTTTATTATATCAACTGACTTTAACCCGCAAAATACGCATATAATATTAAATAAGGAACAAAATCGAAAGCTATTTACTATTTACATTGTTCGGACTGTTGTTTTCACCTTGGTTTCCATATTCACGACGGTGCGGCAGTTGTACGTCCCGTCGGCCACTGGAATTTCTAACTGAACACCTTATTTCGTTGACCGGGGTAGATTGTTCTAGTTCCACTTGCTATGTCTCTCCCGGATGTTTTAGTATCAGTTATCTCCATTTAACTCAACTGGCAATTTTTTTATTCGGCGTGTTCGCTGCTTACAACATCGAGCAAAGGTGGCGACCCAGAGACATATGAAACAGAAATTGATTTCGATGCATTGTTGCTTCTACATTTATTGCGGGACAAATATATGACTGTCTTGGTGCTAATGGGTATAATGTTTTGTCTCTGCAATCTTTAAATAGTTTTCAAATTCAGTGAACAGTGAATTTGTTGGTAGAATCGTATTTCTAGTCTTTTGTTGTCCATTGTACTTACACTTAATAATCTTGTCGAGTTTTTAAACTCATCCTTTTGAGTGACCAAAATAATGATGGAAGTAGGGAGGAATTTTAAAGGTTTTAAGTCGTTTCTCTCTTTCAATTTATAAAAGGTATTACTACTTTTTTATTTAATAATTTATGTCAGATATTTTTAAATTATACATACATACATACACACAAACACACACACACACACACACATATATATATATATATATATATATATATATATATATTTATATATATTTAAATTAATTATTATTAAGAAACAGACAACTTTAAGGTTTCAATATTATTATAATTTGTTTCGTCAGATGACCATTTTTATTCAAATAAATATATATATATATATATATATATGTATATAGTTATATGTCTGATATCTCTCTCTCTCTATCTCTCTCTCTCTCTCTCTCTATCTATATATATATATATATATATATATATATATATATATATATATAAACTATTATTAAGAAACATACAACTTTAAGGTTTCATGATGATTAAATTTTATTTCCTTAGGATCCAAATTCGATCCTAATTCCTCAGATGGCAATTTTTATTCAAATAAATGCTCTGTTTTTGCAATGAGCTCTCTGGATTATATCCTCCTTGGAATTATACATACAGTTTACCAAATACATCATTAACTCTCTCTCTCTCTCTCTCTCTCTCTCTCTCTCTATATATATATATATATATATATATATATATATATATATATATATATATATATATATATAAAATATGGAGAAAACAAATGAAAATTTGCAAATTAAAAAAAAAATTATTAAAAAAATTAAATGTTTTTTTGGGAAAGTATTTATTTATATATTTTTATATATCTATATATATATATTTGATATTTCAGATCTGCCCCGATCTTTCATCAGAAATAGCTGTATTCAGAAGTTTTATATATATTTATATGCCCGATATATATATCTATCTATCTATCTATCTATCTATCTATCTATATATATATATATATATATATATATTTAAATTATTATTAAGAAACATACAACTTTAAGGTTTCATTATGATTATAATTTATTTCCTTAGGATCGAAATTCGATGCTAATTCCTCAGGTGACCATTTTTATTCAAATAAATGCTCTGTTTTTGCAATACGCTCTCTGGTTTATATCCTCCTTGGAATTATAAATACAGATTACCAAATACATCATTAACTATATATATATATATATATATATATATATATATATATATATATATATATATATATATATATTAAACATGTTGTGTTGAATGTTAAAGACAACATCGTCCTGCATATTTTCTTTTGAATTTTCTCATATTTTCTAATGAGACATTTTATTTGAAAATTATTTCAAATAAAAAGTCTCATTAGAAAATATATGAATATGAGAAAATTCAAAAGAAAATATGCAGGACGATGTTGTCTTTAACATTCAACCCAACATGGTTAAAAGAAAAATTGCTGCCAAATTACACACACACACACACACACACACACACACACACACACACACACACACACATATATATATATATATATATATATATATATATATATATATATAGATATATATATATAGTAAGTTCACACTTTACAAGGTACGGAGGCACTCGATGTAGTCGATGTAGAGGTTTAACTTAAAAGGCCATTTGTACGTATAGGAGTGGAAGATGACGGTTAACCTCAGCCTTGAACAGGTTAAAATTGTAGTGATCGGTTCCACAGGCTCGCGGGAAGAAACTGCTCGAGTGGAACTTACTTCTCACCGATGGTATACAGATAGAATGCGGCTGCTTTGCTACTATATAAGTAACATTTCGTGTTCTTGCCGTGAAGGTTTGAAATGGTGGAGCCTGCTAATGCGGTTTGTCCGAGCACTCTCCGTGGACGTAACGATAGTGCAGCGAGAGGTTTACCACATCCCGTCTGTGGAAGATCCTTTGGAGGGTGGAGAAAACTTCGTCATCCACAAGAACTCGGAGTGTGAGATCTGGGCAGCACCCTCACAAATATGACAACATTATATTTTTGCCTGATCCGGCTCGAGGATATCAGGAGGAGTCAGGTACTTACGGGAGCGGTACAGAGAGTCGACCATCTTACCTGCACTGTTAGCAATGGATCGTATGTACGAGTTGCACTTGTGTCCAGGTGCGAGTCTGATACTGAATAGTCATTCAATACACGGCCCCTCCCGAGGGGACATCTGTTCATCCTGATTGGTAGGAATTCGGGGTCCGATCAGCGATGACTCAATATAACTAGCTTAGTTTTCGAGGCACTGAATGTAAACATTTGTCTCGGGGTTGTTTTTCGGTGCACAACTGTTTGCTCACACCTTCATCGAGTAACAAATGACTTGAGATTTTAAAGTAAATTAATAAGACAAAAACATACGAACAGAGTTATGTCAACAAAAAATATTAGTAGTAGCAATGTCACTGCTCTCTTTTGATGGATTCTTGAAAATTAGACGCATTCATAAAACATTGTAAATACATGACTCACTCGTCAATTTGAAAGAAAACAAAGACTCAATAATAAAATGTATTTAAATTTCTCGATCTGTGCTTGAAGATGATTTATTTCATCTCTTTTCGCACGCTTATTCCCCTACACACACATTTGCATTTGAATCAGACAATGCAACTAGCAATTTGAATATAATTCCACCACTATATATTATCTGCTCATGAACAATACATTTATAAATAGGCAATTCTAAAATGTTTGTCTTAAAGAAACACGGAAACCAATCTGTTCTTTCCAAATCCTGCTTGTCTATTTGAACATGCCCGTCCCAACCTCTAAAAGTCTAATACATACCTCAGTCACAATATAATTACTTCTATTCAAATATCTGGTCATAAAATCTTAGTTCCATACAAATACAGGCATTCTTTGTGATGTGGCGCAATAAATCATAGGAAATAACATTTTGGTACATGGAGAGAAACATCCACCAAGAAAAGCGAATAACTGACCTATTATCATTCCAAGTGTCTCCTCAAAGCGAAAGTGGACATAATAACACGTATTGATAACCAGAAGAGTTCTTGAACTTCGCCTTTTCGTCAAAACATCGGTGAACGAAAATTGATTCCTCTTAAGCGAAATGGTGTCACAGAAGATGTATTACAGCGGCTTACAGTTGTTTGATAAGCTTCTTATTAATGACATCCTGATTTTGACGTGATTTACCCAAGACAAACCAATGGAAAGATATCTGACATAGTGGACAAATCCATTATAATATCACCATAGATTACTGATTATTTACAATATTTGCGCACTGAAAATACTTCTCATCATTTGGTGATCACAACTTATCAGCCACTCTGGCCTCTGGCCATTATCAGATATTTGTCAATCCGAGTTAATTTCAGGGAAATTCAAACTAAACAGGGTTTTTTTCTCTAATCTAAGGAGTCAGACTGTATTCTATCCTATTCCAATGTGTCACATCTTGTTCTTATTTAATACTGTTCGCATATTGCCAAGCGGATTAAAGATTTGGTTCGTGAATTTGGTGATATATAAATCGTGAGTTCAAACCTAGACCGGGCGATGCGTACTGAGGAGTACTAAATAAGAATTAGGTGGGATTTTATCCTTAGAGTTGGCCAAATGAAGGTGAACAGTTACCAAAGGTAGATTCAATAATAGGTTCCTGTTGTACTCCCGTAAAGTTTACCAAGGTCGACAAACACTTAAGGAACCACGGAGAGTCCAATCGCGAATACGTTGTGATAGCAACAACAAATATAAAGGCAATATTCCTCGTCAAAATAATATGATGATTCCTCAGAAGAGAAATTCGTATAAATGTTATGGAGTAATAAACCCTCTTCACGAGAATCGTTCACAAAAGCGTCTTAACGATTCTGTCACTGTCCTGGTCAAAGAAATCCATAACTGTATCCGGCAAAATAATACAAAATTGCAGCAACTATATAATCAAAAGTAACGTTTATCGTCACCTATCAAACCCTGTGATTTTCTCAAGTTATCAAAAAGTTGTAATCTCAAAGAGACTTCTTGCTTTGAATCTTTATTAAAACCCAAATCATCCGAGACAACAAATAGATTTCATATATCTGATCCATCGCAAAAAAAAAAAAATTTGGAAAAAAAAATGTTCAGTCCTTTACATTACCCCAGAAAATACCTTTCTCTTTCTGACATGCTCAATATTTACAAGAGTCAGACAAGAATAAAATTGGAGTATCGCTAGCATATTTGGACTAAAGCGACACAATCCACACTTTCCAAATTTTAATTGGTCTTGTGTGTGAGGAATTCTTTTCAGAACTACAATCCCACTCCCCTCAGGCGTCACCGAGTTAGAATTTATCTACTCTATCACTCTTTCTATAACAAATGTTCAGATGTTTTACAATCTTTAGTTCCTCTAGTTCAGGCCTTCAGACTAAAATGGGGTCGAATCTTCCTCATTCTTTTCATATTCCATTTGTAAGAAGAACATTCCACTCAGGTTCTTTCCAAAAACCGTTATTTTGTGGGATAAAGATTTCGAGGGGATCCCATATGCGTACGATCTTATCCCCTTCAAATCTAGGGCCAACTGTTGTCTCTCCTACAAATCCTTTTAATATTCACTTCATACTTCCCCGTCTTGCACTTTTACATCAACTTCATTCAGTATCTCTACATTGACAGGCTCTTCCACTTTGTATTTGTTGGACAATAGTAGGAAAGACAAAAGTCAGAAAGTCAATCCCAGTCATGGAAAGTTTGATGGAAATTGTAAGCCAATTACGAGTTCAATGAAAACTTTGTTGGACTTTCATCATAGCAAATAACAAGCACAACTCTTAGGGTATATTTTTCTTTTCATTTTTAATCTCTTGGTTAATATGACAACAAGATCACAGATTAAAGGTACTGGAAGCTAAAATGGTTATCATTCCACAGTGTATAAATTATTATCCTATGGCAATACCCAGATACCGCCCCAGAAATTAAACATTCACATATCATTAAATATAATACATAAAAACTAACATCAACATTAGGTCACAAAGTCTACTCATCATTAAGAAGATTACTATAAATCTGCTAAACATTAAATATAGAGCCAGATTAATGAACGGCGAGATTTGAAGTCAGGTTGTCATACGGGATACACGCTTGGTTTTCCCTAAGTAGGTTGCTAAACTTTCTTCGGTAGACTGGTTGCCACGCAGTCTGTCATAGCTGGGGGTAGGATTGATTAATTTATACATGTCCTAAGAGTAGTTCTGCATAAGTGAATGTAACGAACCCGACTGGAATGAGAACTCAGAGAACCGAGTTCGAATTCCGAGCTGATATGCATTACACCAAACTACACATTTGTCATTTGATTAAGGTCCTTATGAAAGTGCTTGTATATTCTTAATATATTTAGTCTCGAAGTATATCTCCCCACTGGCGTATTTGCGGAGACTTTAGATTCATTGCGCCCTTCACTATAATAATGATTTCACCGGTAATTTTAAGGATCAATATTTGCAATGTTGCAAGTTGCGCAAACCTACCATCAAATTACTGTTGCGGAGGAGGATATTCCCAAGGCTGTTATAAAAAGATATTTTCGTCTTTTTGAATTAGGGTGGATAACGTTTCTCCTCTGCAACGCAACTCATATACTTCAACGCTTTATACATTAAGATCTTACGGTTTGCCCTTTTGTTTTTGCTTACAGCGATGCTAGCGAAGGAAAGACAAAAAGAAACATACGCAACATACGTAAAGAGATTTCAAGAGATTTTTTCAACATGGATTCCGGAGAAATTCTGTAAAATACAGCGTGAAAATAGATAGCCATGTGATATTATTGGATTAGTGACATGAGCATGCGAAAGACAATCACTGAATATCTCTGATCAACGGTAAGGTAGGAACAATTAAGAATTTGACAAAACCAGTGTTCCTTTGAAATGACTATATTTTTAAAATCATTTCATCCCAATCAAGGCGGGAATGCCACTAATGCGCAGGGGATTACAGAGAGTGAAAGTGAGACAAAAGACTGAGTATAGGGAGGGATGAGGAAAGGAAAAAATGAACAGTATTTAAGAAGATAGAAGAAAATTGACTGAAGTTATATTTTTGAAGACTGTATTTACCAGGGAAGCAAGAAAAGGGATAGAGTTCCACAAGCGTGAAGTGTAAGAACAGAAACTCTTGGAGTAGAAGAGGCGGTTCCATTTAGCTATTTCAACAGTAAACAGATGGTGCCTAGATGCTAATCTAATAGCACGCTTAAATTTATGCAGCCGGGGAACCTGGGGAAAAGGCTTGTCGGGCAGTTGCCATGGAAATATTTGTAGAAAAGACAGTGATAAGCCATGTCACATCGGTGAGAAAAGTGACTGAAGTCAAGATTTCAAGTCAGGATCAATGACATTACAGATCCTTCTTTAGATTTTGTCAAGGACCTCAAGATGAATAGCAGTAGCACCAGACCAGTTATGGCAGCAGTATTTAATGCACGGGCGGACAACAGATTTGTAAATGTGAAAGATGACGAGAAAATCTTTTTGGAACCACTCAATGACCCATCTTTCCTTGCAGACGATACAGCTCAGGAATTTCATTTCTCAATGTTCTCACATTCTAGATCCACCGCCCAATATGATTCTCAAAGACGAAAACCGAAACATATTTGGAACAAGTTTACATCATTTTGAAGAATCTTGTGACCCAATGAGAGCATGGTTATCTATCTCAAGGAAAACTAAAATTTAAATCTGCCGTAAGCGAAGTCTTTCAACAGTCTTTAAACGATAGTAAACTTCACCCGATAGCATTTTATTGAGTAGGATAATATTTACGAATTATTGTGTAGGAAGAAAATTTGCTACATAAGTATTAACAATTTCCTGGAAAGAACTCTTACTACAAAATCAAATGAACATTTCATACAATTACTCCACGCTAAAACTGATAAGTACTCGCTACAAAAGACACACGAGTGGAATTATATTTTTTCTGTTTACTTTCGATATCAGATTTCTGCAGCCCCCCAAAATGTCGTAGCAAACACATTATCTTGAAGTGGATTATCTAGTAATGAAAGTTATTTGAGTCAGGAGAATATCGCACTGGAACAAAAGACACAAGACAACGAAACATACAAGGAATGGCATATAGAATAAAATAAGCTTTCCGTTTCATTTAGCAATCAAACCTCTTTTGTGATATCCCATGAAGTATATTACACTTGATCTCAAACAGTAGCTTCGACGAGAATTATTCAGGAATTTTCAAAATGTCCCTAGAATAAGAGTGACTGTCAAGCTCATTACAAACAAATTTGTATAGACGACTATTAAGGGAAGACATTCGAACCTTAACTAATAACAGTTTACAGTATCAAAACCCCATGTTAGTAGGTTTATCAAATCACCAATAGGCATTTACAGAGCCCTGGTGCTTACATTACTTTTGTCGGACCATTAGCATAATATAAAAATTACCTATTGATGTTTTCTAGGTACGCTACGTCAATCGCTATACATGATACCCGATCTGAAACAATTCCCAGGTTTATCCGAGATCATTTAAATAATCATTTCTTTGTATCTTTTCATATCAAAACAGAGAATATTATACATTTACAATGAATTGCAGGAATAAAGGAATATATGATTGGAACGTGAAGTCAACTGTGTACCGCCCATGTGTAAAACAGGAACCTTTCAAAAGAGGCATAAAATAACTCAAGCAATCTATGTATATCAACCAAGAAATTTGAAGAAAATTCTTATCTATAACAGTACAGTCTGTATGAAGCTATGATGCAGATCAAATAAACCTCAATGACTAAAAAAGTTCTGAACCAATATTTGTCAAATTTAAACTCATTCGTTTCCATCATTAGTAAAATATTTAATTAAATTGTCTGTAATTTTTAATGGTTAGTTTTTGAGATATTTGGAATTTACGAAAATAGACTGACTGAAAGTGTTATACCGATTAAACTAATATTAGCTCTAAAATCTCTAAAATCTAATAACTATTTTTCTTTTTGTCCATAATTTATATTTAAACATGGGTAAAAAGAAAGAATCTAACAAATTCTGAAAAGCAGAAAATAACAAAATTATTGAGCGAGAGAATGTCCACATTGAAGATATCAAAAGAGCTTTGCAGAAGCAAAGGAAAAGGCTTTAAGAATTCTGTTATTTATTTTTGCATTTGACAATGACTACTCACTCCATAGGTTGTAATCTATAAAAACTTTCTCTTTCAACACTCAAGACCAGTAGCTGTTATCACTATTTCGTGTATTGATGCGGTTTTCTTTCTTAACCTTCGATTTGAAACGGTAGTGAATGTTAACATCTTAATTATGTCTTTATTTTCTTTCTACTGACATGTACTATGCTATTGTGATTTGGTACAGTTCTTTGTTTGTGTTAATGGAAATCAATCTCGACCAAAGTACTCAGGAATTAGTAAGGGTGTTAAATACATTGCAATCTATCATATGGACATCTCGATAATCAAAGGGAGAGTCCAGAAGTTGGGTGTTTTCGTTCCACACGCACTCAACCAAAAGTAGAAAGTTGATCATTGATAAACAAAAGCGGAAATTATTTATGACTCCATCTAATAATATACCGCTAATGCAGCAAGGACAAATATAATGTTTACTTCATTTAATTATATAGTTTGTTTTTGGCTGTTGAGCCCTTTACGCTCTGTCTGAAGTTATTATGCAGATGAAATAAACCTTAATAAAGGTTCTGAATCAATATCTGCCAAATTTAAACTCATTCATTTCCATACTGAAATATTTAACTAAATTTTCCGCCAATTTTAATGTTACGTATTTGAGATATTTGAAATTTACGAAAATTAACTGACTGAAGTTAGTATGCACATTAAACTAATATTAGTTTAAGATCACTGAAATCTAATACAAACTATTTTTCTTCTTGTCCATAATATATATTTAAACATGGGTAAAATGAAAGAATCTAACAAATGCTGAAAAACGGAAAATAACAAAATTATTGAGTGAGAGAATGTCCAAACTGGAGAGATCAAAGGAGCTTTGCAGACATAATCGGACGATACAGAAGGCTGTTGAAGTCGAAACAAAGGAAAAGACTTTAAGAACTTGCTTTTCTTTGAGATGAACGTACACTAAAGTGAGTTATAGAGAAACAACAACTTTGGACCAGCACTCAAATCTTTGAAAATGCTGGAAACGAGGGAGTCAAGCGGGACAAAAGGTGTAGAATACTTTGTGAACTGGAATCTGTAAAAAAAAATCTCTTAGACAACCTCCTCTCACAAAAGCAAATATTTTAAAGCGTCAAAATTGGACCAAGAAATGCATCAAAAATAACTTTCTAAAGTAATTTCCACCGGCGAATCTCGAGTGACATTTGATAGACTTGATGGATAGACCAAAGTATGGATTTTATCCGATTCAAATAGATCTGTGGTTAAAAGAAATACACAAGGATGTAGCAGTTGTTATGATATGGACTGGAATTGTCAACGAAACCATTATTGGGTCATTCAAAGTTGATGAACCATTGAAATTGAACAGTGCTAATTACTGCGAATTTATGACCAAGACTTTCTTTGCATGGTACAAGTACTAATCTTGCAATTTCAAAGGGAAGTGTGTATTTTTGCACGGCATTGCTCCTTCTCATGTATCTAAGCTTAACTGTTAAATATTTGAACATAAAAGATTTACAGGAGAAAAGATAATAAAATGGCCACCATCAAGTCCTGATCTGAATGCGATGGAAAATCTATGGTCAGCTAAGATGAAATTATATCAATGTCACAACTATGGGAAGCAATTAAAATCACCATGTCGGAAAATGAACATGCTGAAGTAAAACAAAAATGTACAAAATCAATCGATAATAAATTACTGGCTGTCAATGGAAAGTAGGGTCAATATATTAAAACCTAAAGGATTCAAACACTTATCATGTGGTTCGTATTTGTTCTATTATGGTCGTTGATCATTTTTTTGGTTATTTTATTACATTTTTAATTAAGTAAAATCTGATTATTTGGTTTTGTTTATTAATTTACGACGGCATTTTTTTTATCTGTCTATATTTCTGAGATGAGGTATTATGTACACTATTATTCGGACTATTGTCCCCATCTTTGTCGCCATATTTATTACAACGTTTCGGCCGTTGTACGATCCGGCCTTCTTCAGGTGGTTGGAATGTCGAACTGAACCCATTATTTCGCTCACTGGTGTAGACTGTTCTAGTTCCACGTGCCATGTTTAATGGATGTTACTTATCAGTTATCTCCTGTTAATTTTTCGCTCTGAAATCCTCCACTGCTTCAACCGGGTATTGAACTCTTTGGCTCATGTCACTTGATCTAACCAACGCTTTTATCCACTGTGTCTTGAGGACATCTGTGTCTGAATTTCTGGGTATTATAAACTTAATGTATTCAGCAACCATTTTTACCAGTGCTCATATTGCAATTTTTTCTGTTATCATATCATTTTTTACCAGAGCTCATATTGCAACTTTGTTGTTATTATCGCTTTTCTGTGGCACTCCTTATTACTGTTTCCCATATTGTATTCATTTCTATGCTTGGTCAGCTCAGGAGATTTTTGTGGCCTAGCATATGTGCTGATTCCTTACTTTTACGAATTTTCCAATGGTGTTCCTTGTCTATGATCTCAACCTGATCCCAAAGAGGGCGGTGATCTCCCTTCTCTCTCCACAGGGGCGGCCTGTCTCTCCTTTATATTTCTTTCCGCTGCTGCACGAGATAGCGTACACACAGTCTTTAGTCATGTTCTCCTCTATGGTGGGTCTTACTCGGGAGAGATATCTGCGTCGTCAAGCTTTTGAAGGTTGCCCTGATGTTATATGGACCGCAGATCCTTTGCATTTTCTCTGATAACCCCTTCACATAAGGCAGGCAGACTGTTTTGTGAGTGTTGTTGTCCTCCTCCTCTTGTACCCGCTTATCCCAGTTTTTGAGGACTGCTGCCATGTACCCATGGTAGTTGTTATGTTGTAGGGTACTACTTATACTGACCAATTTTTTATCTAATGTCTCTGGGTCGCCACTTAAGACTTTTGCTCGGTGTTGTAAGCAGCGGAGGATCCTTTTCTTTACGCTGTGTGGATGGTGGGAGTTGAAATTGAGGTACTGTCCGGTGAATGTCGGTTTACGGTATACGGATGTCTTGAACCCATTCTCTATT
>OZ038485.1:131434673-131557173 GCA_964036315.1 Acanthosepion esculentum
GGAAACAGAAAACTGACAGAACGAACATCAGTACAGGAATAGAACCACATATATACATAAGAATAAGAAAAGAGGAGGGCAGAATGAATGATATATAAAGGCATTCAGTGGGATGAATATAACGAGTTTAGATAGCGCGTTGAGGTAAAAAGAAAGCGTGCAGGAAGAGAGAGAAGAAAAAGCAATCGATTACGGATTGATGCCCAGGCGTACAGGTGCGTGTGTCTGCATCAATTAACTACATTGCAAATTCAAAGAAACATTTCTTGGTAAATAATAACAGCTTTATACACGATTTACATCGGTCGGACAGTTCTCATCTTTACTGCCATATTCACGACGTTTCAGACGTTGAACACTCCAACCCTCTTCATGTGACATACGATGCAATTTCGAACCGAACCCTTTATTTAGTCTGTGAATATGAATGTAAGGATGAGGACAACAGTCTGGTCGATGTCAATAAGCATATTTTTCAAAATTTACGATAACGGTAAAGGTTATCTAATTAAATCCAATTTCGTTGGTAGGTAAAACCAACACACACACACATATATATATATATCCTAACAATTTCTATCATGTATATATATATATATATATATAATATATATATACATGATAGAAATTGTTAGGAGGATTTGATAATTATAATTAAGTAATTCATTGAGTCTGAAAGAAACCTCAACAGAATGCAGAAAGCACTGGACGGCCGTTTCGTCCTATATTTGGGACTCATCAGCAGTGCGCATCCACTACCGAGAATTGAAACCCGGACAGTTAGGTTATCAAGCAAACGTCATACCAACTGTTCAACGGACCTCGGTGACGAAGAGATAGTAAATTAGACTCAATATAGCGCCGCTCGCTCACATATTCCGTGGTGGAACTCAACTGAAACGCACCCCCCCCCCGGAGCCACGACTACTATCACCAAGCCGCTCAAACTGAAGCATTAGAAGCCGGATCAAGCAATGATATAGACATGATAGAAATTGTTAGGAGGATTTGATAGTTATAATTCTGTTGAGGTTTCTATCAGACTCAATGAATTACTTAATTATAATTAAGATGATGAGTCCCAAATATAGGACGAAACGGCCGTCCCAGTGCTTTCTTGAGGTTTCTATCAGAGTCAATGTATTACTTAATTATATCTATAATTGTGTATTTAGGCAGCAATCCCTCTTTTATACAAGTTTCATTAAAGACGGGTGACAAGGTACAGCGATTAAGCTTTTAATTTCTTCTTTCTTTTGTTCGTATAAATATATTCTGTTGGTCCAAGCGCTTTCGGCTATTCTATTAAGCAATATGAAAGATGATTTTTTAAAGTTTTTATTGTTACATAAATTTGTATAATATATTGTATATATTTCATGGAAATATCTTTTATTTTCCAAACACGTTCAGCACATTGTGGCCGTGTTCGTCGTTGATGTTATGAGTTTGTTTGTATTTTTTTAATTGGTAGTGCTTCCACCATTTTCCGTCTTGTTTTTAACGATTGGACGAGGCTTGTATTTTCTACGAGTATGTCTCGGATGGAGTTTTGCAGATTTTTGTAAGTAATTAAATGAGTCCATATTGAGCTGTAATCAGATAAGGTGTAACGTGAGCCTTCTTGATAGAAATGTAGTAGGGTGTCCAATATAATTATTTATGAATGGGGTTTGATCAGAGAGGCAGTTCCTTAAGAGACGTTTGAATTCATATAATAATATTGGTTCTCTGTAATTGCCCTGATTTCCAACTTATCCCATATATATATATATATATATATATATATATATATATATATATATATATATATATAAATATATATATATATATACACACATACACACACACACACACACACACACACACATATATATGTATATATATATATGTGTGTGTGTGTGTGTGAAAATATATAGAAAAATAGGAAAGAACACGTTAGGTGTGTGTGTGTATGTGTGTGTGTTTGTGTGCGTGCGCGCGCGTTTTTGTGCGCATTTGTGATGACATCTATCTTTTCTACTTGTTCGTAAAATTCATCAATATGGTCTTGTCAAATATCCTGACCTAAACAAATAATTCTGGAGTGAAATTATTTTAATCTTTCTCTGATATGAGCAAATTTTGAATTTAAAATGATCGAAATGAAATTACACGTAATCCCTTATAATCTCATATATTTAAAAGAATCCCTCTTAAAACATGAAGATACACACTGAAAGATGGGTAAACAAATCATACATGTAGATACTTCACCCTTTTGAATACATATATATATATATATATATATATATATATATATATATATATATATATATATATATATATATATATATATATATATTAATGCATGTTTCATTAAATAATATAGACAAGTTTTATCTATTTATTTTAAGTAATTTCATTTCATATTGTATGATAAGCTTTATCACATTAATACTTCTCGTTTTTCACTCTCGCGTGGTCATGTCTGACGTCACGAGCTGCGACGCGATTTTCGCTTCCTTGTCTCGTAAATACGAGTTTGTCGTTACTTTGAGCTTATTCGAGCAGCTAGGGCGGGCTATTATTGTAGTTTCATCTGTGTGTTGTTTGATTTATTGAAATTGTCATCTTTGATAATGGCTTATGTAAGACGAAAGCTTAGATTGGATTTAAACATGTATCAATATGGTGATTTCCTTTCGTCTTTCAACGATAATGTGATTAAGCTTATCAGATAATATGAAAGGAACTTACATAAAATAAATAGAAAAAAACTTGTCTATATTATTTAATGAAACATGCATTAGTGAATAATTGCTGCCTAATATACACAATATATATATATATATATATATATATATATATATATATGTATATATGTATATATATATATATATATATATATATATATATATATATATATATATGCGGTACTTAGTGGAAATGCTCCTTATCTGTGATAGAGATAGCATATTCAGTTGTATGGGTATCAGTTTGCAACACTGGGTTTCACTCTTTTGAGCTCATCAGACAAACTTTTTATTGCCTTAAAAAGTGGATCTATTTTGCTTATTTGTGTTTGATTAATTGTGTGTAATGGAGGGAAAATTTCTTCTGGGTTTGTTTTGAGATGACAATACCCCACAGATAGACCCACGTACTTACAGGTGTATGCATTTTAGTTCGTACAAATACACTCATATAAATAATCTTATGTTAGGCGCTGATACACATCCATACGTTCGAGCCTATATATGTATAAGCAATTGTTATTCTATTACGGTATCAAGACTGTAGCGTTTACATATGTACCAATGTTCTCTTAAGGAAGAGGTGGGGTAGGATGTTAACAAGAAACAGGTAGGGTGTTCTTAACAAGGAACATGTGGGGGTGGTCCACCTCACACAAATAATCAAACATAAATATGCATAAATAGATCAACTTTTAAAAAAATGGACCAGTTTGTCTGATGATCGCATAAGCTTGAAACCTGGTCTTTCACATATATATATATATATATATATATATATATATATATATATATATATATATATATATATTTAGCATTATAGAAATTGAGTATTGCTTTAAAACATTCAATTTAATATTACTAGATATAATGAAAAATAAAAGAGCAAAAACAACCGGTTTCTTCCCCGCTGTTCCAGGTTTTTTTTAATCTGGAGTGTGCAAAATAAAACATAACAAATTTAAAATTGTGAATGCTTAATTGATGGAAGGACAAAAAAGTGGGGAGTGAAATTCTAGAGACTAATCATAGCAAGACCAAGCAAGCAATCACACTGTTTACACAGAGAAGGTTTGCGAGACCTGATACAAATAAACACCAGTACCTTTAGATAAAAAAAAATGAGTGTGAATGAGATAAAACAGTACTGATTCCAGCAGAACACTTTCTGTTTTTTAATAAGATGTTCACAAATTGAGGATTACTGTTTTATCTCATTCACATTTAATTTTTCATCGAAAGATACTGGAATCTATTTATATCAAGTTTCGCAAACGTTCTCTGTGTAAACAGCGTGATTGCCTGCTTGGTCTTGCTATCATTACTCTCTATTATTTCCACCGTACCCTTTTTTTGTCTTTCTCAATTAATCATTCACAGTTTTAAAATTGTTATATTTTACTTTGT
This sequence comes from Acanthosepion esculentum, assembly GCA_964036315.1. NCBI lineage: Eukaryota > Metazoa > Mollusca > Cephalopoda > Sepiida > Sepiidae > Acanthosepion > Acanthosepion esculentum. The sequence continues at coordinate 131,438,816 of OZ038485.1, forward strand.
ACACTCCTGATTAAAAAATCTGGAAGGGCGAAACTGGTTGTTTTTCCTCTTATTTTTCTTTAGGCCGCCAAGTATTATTTAATTGAATGTTTTTAAAGCAATATATATATATATATATATATATATATATATATATATATATATAATTAGATAGGTAGCCAATAGATGCTCCAAAAGTAATGCCCCTATGTTTTTCCAATAAATCCGTTTGAAAGGGCAAGTCTTCAACTATAAAACAATATATTTCATTTTGTCTGAAGAGTGCTGACAGTCTGTTTTGTCGTCTCGAACATACATTGTAACTCTTATCGGTGTCGCCATTTTAAAACGTATTACTCCAAATCTAACTCCCCTCACAATAAGCGTTCAGATATCGTCAATGTATGCCAATAGGTTCATTATTTTCGTATAAAAGAATTCTGCAAGGAACGATGACATTGTAACATTGTTCCCTCCAACCTTCATCAGGTTTTTGCCAATCCGGTTAACCTTCAGTGAATTTCAAAGTTAACCTTTTATTTAATCTACGGAGCGAGATTGTTTTCGTTCCATTGACCATAACTATTGATATATCGTCGATTTTTTTTTATGACTGTTCTGCTCGCCCAGTTTCCACTGAGTCTAATACTACACTACTTGGCTCTGCTATTGAACTCATATTTACAATATAACCAAGTTCACAAACCAACGCTGTAATCTAAAGATTATGATAATCCAAATATTTATAACTCTTCAGCGTAGACATTTGGACATGAATAATTTACAAGTTTAAATCAAATATATATGAACCAATCAATCTGTTCTGTAAACTATTTTAATTCGTTTTCAGCTATTTGATCTTCGTGATTTTGCCGTTGTAATTTGCGTTCAAATCTAGGTAAAGGTAACTATAATGGATGCTGAATTTCAAGTTAACGAAAATATCTAATACCGTCAAAAGAGCCCTTACCGATTAAAGGAAGCCCGAAAATCTATCAACCAAAATATTATAGCAAAATCTACAAAGACAAGGAAAACAACCCTAACTGAACAATGTATAACAGTCCATTCTTAGACTTGTAAAATCTGAACTACTTTATCGGAATAAATGATAACACTGGCCAAAACATTTTTGTTGACAAAGTTTTGAGAATTGTTTTTAGGTAATTTGAGGTCGCTGGTCTTGAAAATCGAATCCCTCTTTGCCTGTCACGTCAAATTCTTTTCTCTATGGCACATCAATGACATGCAGTGTTAATCTTCTAGTTAAAATGTTTTACGGCCATAGCTTGTTAAAACATCGGTTCTTGTACGGTCACCGAAATTAAGCAACGTAGCGCCTGGTCAATATCTCGATAGTTAGATGGATGTCCGCTTCGAAATACCTGTTGCCGTAATCTTGGATGTGTGGACGGTGTAATGGATAACGACTAACTTTTGGAAATAGAAGAGTCGAGTTCCAATTTTACTTGGGTCTGTTATATTCACTTACGCGGAAATACCTTTGGGAAAGGTATGAATTGACCTCTTCTCTCCCAGCTATGGATTAATTAGTAAAACTTATGTCAGTACGTCATTATTATATCCAAAAATTCTTACAGTCGAAAAATATTTTCTGGTTTTAAATAACCTGCAAAAGGTTGGTAATCCGTAAAAATAGAAATAGATTAATCAACCCTGGTCAAGATAGTTAACATCTCCCTACAATATTGTCCAAGTCCATGATGTATAATGCCATCTATTATGTCATTCAGATGAATTATTAATTAATATCAATTTGGGTAATTCTCAACTTATTAAAAAGACTTATTATATTAAAATGTTCTTTATAGGAAATTATATATTCATAGAATAAATTTTCTTTCTCGGGAACTTGTGGTGTGTTTAATGTCAAAGCAATGCCATAGTTTACTCCAACACTAATCTGCCATCATCACTGTGTTATTTCTTTATTATTTAAATCATTTCACCCAAAGCAAGGCAATAAAGCCACTCAGACGTAGGAGTTACTGAGTGTGAGATAATATGGGTAAAAAAACATTATGAAGGGGAGAGAATAATAAAAGACCAAGAATTAAGAAGTCAGATGACAACGATTGACATTGCATTTAAATTGTTGAAGATCAAAATTGACTGGGGAGCAAGAAGCCGGAAGCGAGTTCTACAATCCAGAAATGTGAGAGAAGCAACTCCTAAATTACTGTTACATTACTGATTAAAACGCGATGAGAACTTGTCACCAATCGTGTTCCATCGGCCGTGATATGTTTCCTCCATAAACGTAAGGTCTTTATGAAAACCTTTGGCATGCTTGCCGCCCACCTTCCGTATATAAATAGGAAATTCACCAACATGTCGATGGAAACTTTATTCTTATGTTGCATTAGAAGTTTCTTTTGTTAAATTCCAGCCTTTGTATTCCACAAAAATATATTCAGCCTTTGTATTTATGAATGACATTTTCGCCACACGTATAAAGGATTCCAAGTTTGTGCTTGTGGACTTACACTATATATTCATAAAGAAACAACAGAAATCACATCACTTGAGGAATTTCAGCAGTTGAAACATCTGAAATGGATATCACATGGAACTCGAACAGAAAATAATGACACAATCCAGATGTTTACATTCGACACTACTACAAACAAAAGGTTAGGAGGGAAACACCTATCAATACTGGAAAGAACGATAGCAACTACTCAAATTGATAAATCTATTTCCTGAAAAATTGTTTTAGGAGAAAAAAATTATAAATTTCAATCGACAGTCGTACAATCTGGTCGGTCAATGAATGCCGAATGTTTCCTCATGAGGAAACAGACAATATTATCATTACCATTTCTTTATTTCAGTCATTGAGCTCATGAGATTTAGCTTTTTCATTAATTTTCTGATCCATCTAGAATTTTTATTTTGTCATAACTCGACCAAGGAAATGCCATGTCTGTGCATCTCGACGTTAAGAGCTTTGAAAATTGCTTTATCAGGTTGAGTTTGATAAGAAATGGCTGATTGAAGTGGTTGATTTATGGAATTACCCTATCGGACAATCATGATTATTCTGTCTTGCTAAATTTTCTACGACCAATATTTGTTCTTAGCTCATGTATCCGACAAGCTCAGGAACCATTGTTTATTTCATTCTTCTTGACGAAGTAAAAAGTTAACAATTTTCTCCAAAATAATCATGTTTGGTTTATGCGTCTATACTCTTCATTGAGATGTAAATAGTGGCCAATAGGAATTATACAAAATAGATTTCCATTATAGAGTAGTACACATTATAGGTTCATATTTCGACGAAAAACAGCCGTCATTCGTTTGTGTTATTTGGTATTACACCGAATGTATTCAATAAAGTAAGACGTCAAGAGAGGAGACAAAATCACGGTCAGTTGCAAAGAACAGTAATGAGTGCCTAATGCGTAAAATGTTACATTTTATCAGCAAATTCTTAGCTTCAAATATTTATGTTCACAGTCCTAGTAAATAGTAAATAATAAATAGTAGTTTCGCTGTTGGTTTTCTATAACTATTTTCATAGTAACTGTTCAGATGAGCTTTCCTCCTTGTTAGCTAGACTTTACGAATTTAAGCGTTTTACTAGATTGGCGACAAATTCTCATCATCTTACAGTTGAAATGGCTAGATGTAACCGTAGGTTCTATGCTAACAGTTTCTCCCTCGAACTTCTTGTTTATGGAACTTTCTTCCGGCCTCTTGCTGCCCAGTCAACTTACCAAAATTTAAATGCAATGCCAATCATTACATTTAGTCTTTTTAATATCTATTCTTTTATTGTCTTCTCTTCTTAATAGTTTTTTCTCATATTCATTCACACTCAGTAACTCCTTACGTCTGAGATGCTTTATGGCTCCGCTTGTGTCGATCAAAACAATGTTTTGTTCGACCTAGAACATTCAAATCTAGCTGATCAAAACTTGTAGCTTTTTGGAAATCTGTAACGCCCAGAATTTCCTCTCTCATATCAGTATTAATGAATCTTCTAGTGAAGTCAGCTGTGTAAAAACAGTTCTCATTATCTCATCTAAAGTGTCCATTGTCCGAATTGCTTAAACCATAGATAGGTATTTACGATTCTACTGAGTTTACTAATAATCTTAAAATCTTCGTAAGGAAAGACTAGTATTCAGTTCTGTGCTGGCGTTCACGATATGGTTGGAATACCAAATATTAGTCTATCTAAGGTTCCCATTTCTCCACCAGCGTAAACATATGTCTTGCTCATATGATTCAGAGCCTACGCCTTTTCTTTAATTGCCACGTTCAATCTGAAAGTAAATCACGTATGCTCTTTTAACGGAATTGCTGCTATTCCTTACCCAGCTGGGTACTGTTAAGCTTCCACGTACATCGCAAAATGAATCTAATTGGCCCAATTATTCTCTTCACGTTGATGCCATTCTCCTTCATTATTGCTTTATAATAAGAAATTTAAAAGAGAAACAAAAATAAAAATGCTATATCTCTAGTAAGACCTCCTTGTTCATTAAACTATATTCGAAACATGTTAGTTTCTAAATTTCCAATAGAATATGTATATATTTGTTATGGTGCCTAGACTTTTTGAATTTAAGCGCAATACTCGACTGGCTTCGAGATCCCATCAATTTCCAGTTAAGCTGCCTATATATAACCGTAAATTTTCTTTTCTCGTATTTTCTCTTGAATACAATCTCAATCGCTATCTACTGTCTCCCGGCTTACGGTTTTCTCCTCCCGCCCATTATTAATGTTTCTGTTTCTAATTCTTCCACACCCAGTAACACCTTGTGTCTTAGTGGTTCTCCTGCCTTGCATGGGGTGATACCGATTAAAACACAATGTATGGTTATAGTAATATATATATATATATATATATATATATATATATATATATATATATGTGTGTGTGTGTGTGTGTGTGTGTGTGTGTGTGTGTGTGTGTGTATAGCATTACTTTTTTTTTAAACAACATCTAAAATATTACTACAGTTAGATGTACGTTATAAATATTCAAAAAAAGTTGCATTCCATATCACGTGATGTCTGCGTCTCGCGACGGACGCTACTTAATGTAAATAAACTTCTGAAAACAGCCATTTCTGAAGAAAGATCGGGGACGATCTGAAATATCAAATATATATATAAATATATAAATATAAATAAATACTTTCACAAAAAAAAAATTCAATTTTTTTTAATTTGCAACTTTTCAGTTGTTTTATATATATATATATATATATATATATATATATATATATATATATATATATATATATATATATATATATATATATATATAATTCTAACACTGAGAGAAGGAGTATAGCTGGAAGTTTATAATTCCGTCAAAGAACAGATTCTTAGACGACTCTTTAAAAGTTATAAGCCCGGATCATCCAAAAATATCTTTCAAACTTCAAAAGTCACATGAAAAAAGTTAAATTTTGTTGGTCAGTGGAATTTATCTGAAATTGTTCCTCCGTTCGTTTCGATATTATTTATACATTTATCTTCGTTCAATCTGTCTTTTATCCGCAGTTCATACAGATCAATATATCCGTTCTAATCAATCGATCTTAGTTGAATCATAAGTATCTGTTCGTATCTTATTCCGATCTGGTCGTATCAATCGGAGAGGCTTCATCTCGCTGTGAAGTAGTCTGGCTCTGAATTTGTTTAGCTTTTTTTATTCTTTCTATTTTTCTTGGTAGATCTACAATTCTTTTTCCTTCCTTTATTTTGTTTTACTTTTCATATTTTTATTTCGATCTTTCTTTTAATCTCTCTCTCTTTTTCTTTTAATGATTTAATTTTTCTTCTTCTTTTATTTTACTCTTTTCTTCTTTCCTGTTTTATTTCTTTCTTTCATTTGTGTTATTGATCTAATTTTCTCTATTTTTTCTTTCTTTTTTTGTTTTTACCTCTTCCTTTTCTTTTCCTTTATTGATTTACATTTCTTTCTTTCTTTCTTTATATATTAACTTACATTTCTTTGTATGCATGCACTTACCTTGTGGGTGTTGGTGTGTGTGTGTGTGTGTTTGTATATTGCGTTTATATGTATGTATATATGCATATATAAATATATATGTGTGTGTGTTTATACAACAACGTAGATTCGTAAACACCAGTTTTTCTTTCGTTCGCATGCACACAGACACACAGACACGCAGATATATATATATATATATATAGATATATATATATACATATATGTAATATACATATATATATATAATACACACACACACACACACACACATATATATATATATATATATATATATATATATAATATATGTGTGTGTGTGTGTACGTGTGCATGTGTGTGTATGGTCTGTTTTTTTCATGCATCATCTTTTACACGTGTACGCCTGTGTATCTACGTATCTACTTTGTGGTTTCTCAGTTATATCTGGATTAAAGCTACTCTAAGTAAATATCTGCTTATATATATTCTTAAAATGCGTGCCTTCAACGAAACCAAATTCTTTCAACCGTACATAATTTGATTAAATTTTATCTTATAAAATATTTTTCTGAAATGGATTATTATCATTACTTTCTTCTTTCTTTCTTTCTTCTTTTTAAAATAAGATTTAAAAAGATATTGAAAAATTGTTTTTCTTTCTCGCCGGTAAGCATCCCTGTTTCTATGGGACGATGTAAACGCTGTCTGTAGAATAGAGGTCACATCACAGTGTCTCCAAGCACGGAAAAATACGCTGTCTTCGAATTATATGTGCACCCGTTTCCTTACACCCATTTCAATACGGTTTCGAAAGAAAGCAACGAGAGATACAGTATTTTCTTATTGAATTTGAAAAGACGGATACATAATGTCTAGAGCAGCGAAATTCTATTTGAAACTTGCCAACAATCTCACCAGACTAAATGCTTTGTTACTTATTAAGATATTCACGTATTGGTTTCCTGCAGTGGAACAGATGTTATTAAAGTAATACTTGCTGTATATATTAAATTATTCACTATTTACAATGTTAAAATTACTTAGTGTCTATCAATGCTTTTAGTCAGATAATTTCAGTAATTAAATGCAATTTTACTATCGACTACACGTTATGACGCAGTGATACCATAAACTCTGAATAGTAAATAGTAATTTGTAAAACTCTGAATATAGAAAAAAAATGATGAATATTTATTTCTTTTCGTTGAGATGAAATGTCTCTTAATCCCGAGGACTTTAATAACAATGGATGCTTTCCTTGAAAGTGCTATAGACTATTGGCAAATCACAATACTTCATATATATATATATATATATATATATATATGTTTTTGTGTGTGTGTGTGTGTGTGTCCAGGTAAAATGAGAACGAAAGTAGTACAATTCCAATTTTCGTAACATTTAATTTAAAAGAGGGCTCAATACAAAGTAGAGCAATATTCATTATTTTAGGATATTACATCGAAAACCTGTTAAAATCGCTACACAACTGCACTCGTGTTTCGATGCGTATCAATACATTTCATCAGGTGATTGTAAATTTAAATTAGATGAATTGATACACTTCGAAACACGACTGTAAATGTGTAGCGATTTTAACAGGTTTTCGATGTAATATCTTAAAACAAATATATATATATATATATATATATATATATATATATATATATATATATATATATATATATATATTAAGACATTTTTATGTTTATACCTTCTTTTTATAGATACAAATATTTCAATAAATCCTTTGTTTATAATAAACAGTATTAAACAACATGAAGGATTCCTTTCAGAGGACGAATATTTTCTATAAAAATTTCTCAGACATTCAGACCGGTAAATGTCATTTAATACTGTTTATTATAAACAGATCATTTACTTAAATATTTTATCTATAAAAAGAAAGTATAAACATAAAACTTTCTTAAAATAATTGGCGGACTTTGTCCATTTCATAATGTATGACGTCATTTGTTTACATTTGTATACACTATGGGCAGATATGAATGTACGTTAGCGAATCATGGATGATTGTAGTTTAAAGACAGTAAAATTGACCTTGCTAAGCGAACGCTCCTCTGTGGCCCAATCGGTTAAGGCACGTCAGGCTATATGACGGTTCCGTATAGGATAGAGGTTCGATTCCTCTCGGAGAACGAATATTGTCCATGACAATTTCTCGGACATTCAGGCCGGTAAATGTTGTTAATACTGTTTATTATAAAACAGAGCATTTACTTAAATATTTGTATATATAAGAAGAATGTATAAACATAAAAATGTCTTAAAATAATTGTCGGATTTGTCAATTTCATAATATATGTATAGATATGTATGGGTAAAAACATACGTATACGTACATATACTTGCACGAATATATATATATATATGTATATATATATATATATATATATATATATATATATATATATATATAGATATATATATATATATATGTGTGTGTGTGTGTGTGTGTGTGTGTGTGCGTGCGTGTGTATGTGTGTGTATGCATATACTTATCGGGTATTATAAAATTATAAATAATTAATTTTAATATTATAAGCAACAATAATAAAATAAACAAGTCTTAACACAATTTTAAATCATCACCAAGAGAACGCGAATTTTCATAACGCTGAATCAGTCAGTAAGACGTCAGGGGCTTGCATGAAACTCGGAGTCGTGCTATTGACGTTGCATATAATGTATATTCACTAATATATATATATATATATATATATATATATATATATATATATATATATATATATATATACTACTAAATAGACATTTATATATTAAATATAGAACACGAATATTTAAATACAGAATGTAACAAAGCATTTCATCAAATTTTATATCAATATATAGATATATATATATATATATATATATATATATATGTGTGTCTGTGCGCGCGTGTCTGTGTTTGTGTGTGTGTGTGTATGCACTTTCAATACAATCGTTCCTTGGTAGAACTCGACTCCGAGCAATAATAGGTTATATATATATATATATATATATATATATATATATATATATATATATATATATATATATATATATATATCAACACTTAGAGGCGAAAGACTATTTCATGCTAGATGCAATCGTCAGGCCACGAGTGCTTTTATTTTTCTCGGCTATTTATATATACCGGTCAGTGGTGCGTTGTGGGTAGTCTATTTTGGCGCTTATTTTACCGGAAGTCGTTTATTTGTTTATTTATTTATTTGGATCAAATTATTTTGCTTGTTTTCATTTATTTTTATTTTTTATCTTATATATTTATTTATTTTTTTTTTATTTTGATCGGTGTTTTTATTAGCGTAATAAAGATTTGTTTATATAGCTTATTTAATAGTTTTGTTTTTGTTTGGGAAGATAATTAAAGCTATTTTTTCAATTTTGGGGTTGATTGTTGTGATTTGTTCTGACTATTATTTTGGTGGGAACAGTTTTTAATTTATTTTTTTGGATTGATTATTTTTATTTGTTCATTCTAACCGGCTAGTTTATCGGTATCGGTTGTTAGATTATTTATATATTTGGATGTATTTAGATCAATTTATTTTACTTGCTTTTATTTATTTGTTACACTGTATATTTTCTCTTTTTGGTTTTCGAATTTTAAGTAAGGCAGTATATTATTTTTTATTTTTTTATTCATCTTTTTTATCGTTATATAACAGTTATAGCTATTTTTCGTCCGGTTTTTTGTTTTGATTCTTATAGTCTAACTAATATTTTGGTCATAATAGTTTGCTAATTTGTTTATTATTTACTTTATATATTGATTTTGTTCCTTATTTTTTTTATTCTATTTCATCTATTCTAACAGGTGTGATTTGGTAATTTCTTTGGATTCATTTATTTTGCTTATTTATGGTCATTTTCTTTGTTTATGTATTTATTTATTTTTTCCGTTTTCGGTTTTTAAGTGACGTAATAAAAATTTGTTTTCATGTCTGCATTTTGAGATTAACTCGGATCTTCTATTTAATAATTTATTTTGGTCTGGGAAGGTAATGATAGCTATTTTTTCCTCCAAGCAAAGTTTGCAAGTTTGGTTGTTGTAGGCTGATGATTTTTTTCCTTATTTTCCAAGATATTTTTGGTTTGGTGTGCGTTTTGTTTTTTATTTCCCAGATATACTTAGAGAACATTGTGCTGTTCGCATACTTATATTTGTGAAAGATGTTTTGTGTACATAATTTCTTTGTTTCCAGGGTCTTTCAGTTACTCCTATGTATACTTTTTCTTCATTATCTGGTGATTTTATCGTGGCTTGGTAGATTACGTTGTTTTGTAAACAATTACCGTTTAAGGGACATTCTACAGTTGTTCGTGTCGTTTGTTGATAATTTTCCTGTTGTGGTTTTTTATTATTTGTGCCATGTTCTCGGTGCAACTGTAGCTGATTTTTACTGTGTTTTTGTTGAATATTTTGTGTAGGATGCGTGATTCCGGGAGGTTTTTGTGTAAAGATTTGAAAAATATTTTTCATACGTTTGTTTTTACGTTTTTGCTGTACGGTGGGTTGAACCATATGATATTTCTTTTCCTGTTGGCATTTTTTTGTGTTCTGTGGTGAGTATGCGAGTGTTGCTGGGAATCCGCTATCTGTTAGGGCTGTTTCGTAGTCTTTCTTAGTTTTGTTAAATATAGATTCATTGAAGGAATTGTCGGAAAGCCTGCGGTTAATCGATTTTGGTATATGTTTGATTATTGAAGGCGGATGGTTGGAAGATGTGTGTATATAGAGTGGTTTATCATTGGGTTTTCTGTATGGTTTGTATGTGTCTTTTCTTAGGTTGAGGGTAACATCTAGAAAATCTACTTCGTTTAGGTTAGTTTTTATATCTATGTCGAATCCGTTATTTTTGAAAATCTTTATTATCGCTTTTCTAGTTTTGTTTGTGTTTTGTTTGTTGCAGTTTCTTAAGATTCCCTGTAGAGTCCTGTGTCATTTCTATCTATTATTTTGCTTAGTTCGTGTAGTAAGTAAATACCTACGATTTCGCATGTCTCTGTATCGTCATAGCTTCCCATTGTAGTGTCAAATATCCTTTCTTTCTTTATCCATGTTTCTTCATTGTGAAATAGTAATGATTTACGGGAGTGCTTAATAATGTCGATTTCGTTTGGTTTTATTATTATTTGTTCCTGAGCTAAGTTGATGGCCTTATCTAACATGCGTTCTGTTATGCAGGGCAATTTTGTTTGTTATTTATGCTGTGGAACCAGTCAATAGTTATATAACGGTTGATATTGCATTTAAATTTTTGAAGAGCAATGCTGACTGGAAAGCCTGAAACCGAAAGAGAGTTCCACAAGCCGGATATACGGTAGAAGAAACTTTTTGCATAAAACATACAGTTATCGAGACATAACAACTGTAAACTGATGATCCCTTACCGGCATTTAGTACTGCGTTTAGATTCATAGTTTCTAGGTTCCATAGAAAAAAAGTACAATTACTATGAAAACATTTATGGAAAATTACAGTGAAGCTACATTACGGTGATGGGAAACGGCTAAGATTACATTTGTAAGATTGATTTAAAAACGTGACAGGTATATAGGGTAAGGCGAGATACAGGGATGATACTGTTGGGATTGCTATGAGTTTGAATTTGTTATCAAAAGGTTTTAATATTAAGATGGTCAGTTTACGGGCATGTTCACCATATTAATCCACAACAATATAGAATATAGGTATTCAAAACGAATCAATCACAAGGCAATTGAATAAGAAACAACGGTAATTTAGGTTTCAATAAAATCAACAGACATTTATGTACAATTAATATACAAACTTGTGCTTTGATAATGCAAGAAATGACCTTGTATAAATTGGGTGTCTTATTGATTTACAGTTCAAAATTGTTCATATGTTAAATAACTGGTCAAATAGAGTAAAATGGAAAATATTACTTATACAGAAATTTGTGTAGTTTGTGTGCGTGATTAAAGTAGAGTATAAATGTCTTAATATTCTAGAGATGTTTACCTTGGATTGTTCTGTATTTATCTTTTGTTAAATACAATTTCTATTTTAGTAGTGTGTAAGAGCACTTTTCTTAGAAAGTTGTAAGTGAATTTTGAGAGAATAATGTTGGTGTTAAGTCATCAGTTGACGTGCGAAAAGTTTCTTAAGTCAAAATAGTGACACGCGTGGATTCGTGTGGCATCTCTCTGAAGCTAAGTGACTGACTGGTGAATTGGGTCGAAATGGTCCTTTTTATTTGTTTTGGGAATCCAAAGTAGGCTTCAGTGAAATTGGAGCGAAAATAGGTTTTCGACAATTGTTACACATTTTGGTGTCGTTTCGACCAATAAAAGTCGAGATTGGTAATGTGAGGTGTTGATTGGTTAAAACTGATTTTCATGGAAGAGTGTATTTTATCACAGGGGTGAGTAGAAAATATGGACGATTCTATCAATACGTTGTAAGTTAATGCACATTTCAGAAACCTCTAGTTGTTTGCAAGTGGATTCTGCGAATCCAAGAAGTTTGACTCAAGTATGTGAAAAATCAGCGATTTTGGTATTTTCCAAGTCAGATCCATGTTTATAATAAACTACTATCATTTTCCTTTCAGCGTGCCTATTTGCCAAAACTCTGCGAACGATGTGATGTCTGCCATCAAGCCTTTGAATATTTACTTAGGTGGTGGGTTAGGTTGATGCAAGAAAGAGGAAAAGAGAAAATCTCAGTGACACACCGGTGAAACGTCCCCTGTCAACCAAGATAACTAGCATTGACAAGAAAATCTCACGTGGAGGAGGAAAGTGACAAACGAATGGAAAAGACAAACGGGAGGTGATAAAAAAGAAAATCACCTGTCGGCAAAGGAGGGAAAGAGTCAAAGTTTGCGAAAAAGATTCAGATAAGTAGAACAGTATTTATTGTTGTGGTGCAGGTATAAACTATCGGCAGAGTTGGGGGGCACTTTTCGGATTGTGGAGACGTGGTTCATGAGAAATGCACTAACTTTGGTGGGAGAAACTGTTTTTATTTATCAGGGTTGCAAGGATGCAAATGAGTACACTCATAATACTATATATATATATATATATATATATATATATATATATATATAGTATCATCGTGCTCCTCCTTTCTCTATATTACTATAAGTTTCATGGTAAACTAAATCTAGCAAGTTCATTGGTGCTTCGATAGAACTAATAATCTGACGCTTAATCTATCTATCTATGTATGTATCTCTCTCTCTGTTTTAACATCTACACACACACACACACACACACACACACACACACATATATATATATATATATATATATATATATATATATATAAAAACAATAAATTGACCACAATTTTGAATTAGGGAATGCTAATTTTATTAAAAGAGAAAATAATCCACAGTGGCGAAAGTACTTAGATCGGTAGTTAAGCAACGGTAAATTTGTTTCCAGTCTCTTACAATATATCACCATTCTTGATAGATTTTCTGTTGTCACAGTATGGGATAGCCATATTGTGACAAAGCGACAAAGGTGATGGAGAGAAAAAGAAAAAGCAAAAAGAATACAGATGAATTTGGATAGATTGAAAAAGTATTCTGTCAAGAACAAATATTCTTTCAAACATTTTGAATCTACCAGCGTCCCTTGTTTCGTGCTCATTTATAGACGAGGCAACATCAACAAAGTCCACTTCGATGAAATCCTAAGCGATAAAACGTGTTGCAAAAATGTTTTTCCTATTTGTTATATTATTTTTCTAAATACCGTTTCTTGGGATATAAAATTATACAAAATTATATATCGTTATTATGTTATATACGTTTGTATATATATATATATATATATATATATATATATATATATATATATATATATATATATAAGTGTGTGTGTGTGTGTGCAGAAACACAGGTATTCAAAAAGAAAGAGTATTTATCGAAAATGTAATAAAACAAATGCTAAGATGCAGCAACGCATTCAACGCATGTGTTGATATATATATATATATATATATATATATATATATATATATATATATATATATATATATATATATATATATATATGGGGAAAATTGTTCAAAGTTATTATAATAAACGAACATTTTTCAATTTTGTTTGAATGCTTCTTTTTGTTGGTAATATGTTGAATGTGTTTCTGTCTCAATAATTTATCATGTAATTCCATGTTTTTTTCTTACCCTTTTCCTTTTTTTTCTCTAACGTTTTTCTCCTTTCTTTCTTCTTCGCTTTTTTCTTTCTTTTTTCTATCATGTATTTATTTATTTAACTACTTCAATTCTCTTTCTTCAATTGAAAACATTTTTATATTTTATTTGTTCATATCAAAAGCAACACCTGTCAAACAGAAAGGTGCAAATGTTATTTCTTGTTTAACAATAATTTACACCAAACTTAACTTTTCATAACTGAAAACACACAGTTCAGAAAAATTTAACTCTTAACAGAAATCTCTAAGAATGACATCGTCTCAATAGCCTTTTGCCCTATCTAAATTTATATGTATGTTGTTGCACGTGTTCCATGTTTGATCGCGGCTCTTCACGACATCCGATCCTTTGTAGCTCTAAGTAACCTCATGTCTTTTAGTGTTCCTCTTATTCCCTGTTCTGTCATCCATTTACACAAGCTCAATAGATATATTGATCATGGTACTCCACAACTTCCTATTCTTTGTAGTTCTAAGCCTTTTTTCTCCTTACTAACCATCACAATCCGTGTTCTGCATTTAATTTACACAGTCTTCTCAAGTAGGTTATGACCCTCCACAACTTCCTATTGTTTGTATCTCTAAGAATTATTCGTCTCAATACTATCCGTCCCAATGCCTGTTTTGCTATCCATTTACATAAGTTCGTTAAATAGGTTGCACTTGGTTCTCCACAACTTCCTATCGTTTGTAGTTCTACGCAATATTCGTCTTATTACTATCCCTCCCAGCACCTCTTCTGCCATCCATTTACATAAGTTTGTCAAGTAGGGTGATTATGGACCTTCACAACTTCCTATCGTTTGTAGGTCTAAGCAATGTTTGTTTCCTTCCTATCCCTATCAGTACCTGTTCTGTCAACCATTTATACAAGTTTATTAAGTAGACTGATCTAGGCTCTCCACAACATCCTATCGTGTGTAGGTCTATGCAATATTCGATTCCTTACTATCCATCCAAATCCCTGTTCGGACATTGATTTATAAAAGCCCTTTAATTAGGTTATTCTTTGCTTACCTCTGTCCCTCTTGCCTTCAATAGTTTATTGAATTCGAAGCGACTTGTAGGAAACACAGCAACGATTAATAAAAGAATCTATATACAGAAGGATGCCTGTACGTATTTCTTTTTAAGAATATGATTGTTACCAAAAGGAACCGACCACCATGCAAATTAAAACTTGGAGATACGAAAATAAACCAAATACAACAATTTAAATATCTGGGAAGTGTTTTGATAGAAGACGCATAGTGTGGCACTAAGATCCGAAGGGGCATTCGATAGAAACAAAGAAAAGAATAATGAACTGTATGTTAATATCAGTCCTCCATTATGGCATTGAATGCTGGACAATCTTTTCACAGATCAAAAAGAGACTTGAAGCAACACAAATGTGGTTCTACAGAAGGATAGTGAGAATATCCTGGAGGGAACATATGAAAAACGACGAAGATTTTAGTGAAAATTGAAACAAAAAGGACACTTTTACCTGATTCGAACTATTGTCCTCATCTTTGTCGCCATATTTATTACAACGTTTCGGCCGTTGTACGCTCCGACCTTCTTCAGGTAGTTGGAATATCGAACTGAACCATTTATTTCGTTCACTGGAGTAGACTGTTCTAGTTCCACATGCCATATCTAATGGATTCACACTATGTCATGTCTCCTTGAGGACACATGACACTGTGGATAAAGGCGTTAGTTATGTCCAGTGACAGGACCCAAAGAGTGTGAGTTCAATACCTGGTTAAAGCTATGGAGAACTTGGAGAGGGGAATTAATAGGAGATAACTGACATCCATTAGACATGTTAAGAAAAAGTCTAAATATGAATTAAGTTTTTATTTTAAAGCTTCAAAGAAAATTTTATCAAGGAAAAATAAGGATATAATGGTAAATTATATAATTCCAAAATATAAAGCTCAATAAACTTATTTTGATAAAGTTATAAGAATAATTATATAACATTCGAAAAAAATCGATGATCAAAAACATCAGAACGATTAACAAGATCATACTATTATAATAGATACGTCATATCCGAATGAAAATAGCGTTCATAATTCATTAGTACTTGATGTGTAGACCTTTACTTTCAATAACAGCTCGACATCTTTTGCTACGTGAGCGAATTAATGTCTTGCATTCATTAACGGATATTGTCTCCCATTCTCCTTTCAAATTAGTCCATAGTTCTTCGATTTTTGTTGGATTCTTTTCCTTAGCTCTTTCATTTAGTAACTTCCAAACATTCTCAATAGGATTCATGTTTGGGCTTTGAGCAGGCCACTCCACAACAGTAACATCCTCCTCAGAAAGAAATGTCTTAACAGACTTCGCTGTGTGACATGGCGAGTTATCTTGCATAAATACAGCTGGGTGATTAATTGCAGTTCACAAATTAGGTACAACATGTTTCTTAGATATCTCTTTGTATACAGTTGCGTTAATTTTACTGTGTAGCCTAACATGTGGTCCCGTACACGCAGCTGAAATCATGCCAAACACCATCACACTTCCTCCTCCAAATTTAACGCTGCTTTTAGTGCACTGAGGCAACTAACGTTCCTTAGGACTGCGCCGAACGAACCTTCTCCCGTCACAACCCAACAGGTTAAACTTTAACTCATCGCTGAAATGAACACAATCCCACTGTTCTTCAGTCCATATGACGTGTTCAGTGGCAAATTTCAATCGGCTCATTTGATTCTTTTTAGAAATGTAAGGCTTCGTAAAGGCTACTCGACTGTTCAAATTTATTTCATGAAGTCTTTGGGAAATAGTGTGCGTTGATATTTTTAATGCCAAGGTTAGCATTAGCTCTTTTAGAGATAGTGGCTGCTGTCACAAATCGATCCTTTTTTTATTCATTACCAATCCATCTGTCTTCCCTTGCGGTAGTTTTCCTATGCCTGCCAGGTGTTTTCTCTGTTTCACATGACCCAGTTTCCTCAAGTTTTCTTAAAATACTATGAATAAGACTTAGATTTCACCACAGTCTTTGAAATATCCCCAATCGAGGGTTTATCTTCATTACATAAATTGACTATCACTTTTCTAAGTTCCAATGACGTCACAGAATTTTTCGCCATGGTTACAGTGCAAGAGCTAGTAAAGGGCCGGTGTAATTTAGCAAAATACCCAATTTTATATTCTTACCCTAACAAATTTTTAATAATGCAAAATGTGGATATATTTAATCGTTCTGATGTTTTTGATCATCTATTTTTTTTCGAATGTTATATAATTATTATTATAACTTTATCAAAATAAGTTTATTGATCTTTATATTTTGGAATTATATAATTTACCTTTATATCCTTATTTTTCATTCATAAAATGTTCTATGAAGCTTTGAAATTGTTGAGTCTTGACTCATTGTTGAATCTCGCCTATTGCATGGAATAATAATGCAACACAAAATGTACTTAGAACAAGAATGTATTATAACAAGAAAGAGTACACAATAAGTACATATAGTATTTCTGTATATTTCTGGGAAGACGTTACTGGAGAATGTGTTTACTAGTCGCAGTCGATCAGAGTCTCTAGTTGGATCTCGTGATTTCCTCCTCGTCTTCCGGTACCAACCATTATATATATAGTTGGTAGTCACCTATGCAGATTAGGTGGATCCTACCACAACACCCCCCTCCCAAGCCTTGGAATCCTTTTGGATTTCAAACTGGCTTCTATATGAGATGATGATCATGGTTATTTCTTTGTAGATCCCCTTTGCATAGTTCATATGTATATCTGTTGTTTTTTTTTCAATATCTTTTCCGTTTTGGATTCACGTCCAATGGGTCCGTGAACTTTCGTTTCCTACCGGATCTTCTCGGTTCAGGAGCACTCTGCGGAGGTTCTACTTGAAAAGTATCATACATTACATCAATGGGATCTTCCTCCTCATCCGGTATACTCTCTTCATGCTCTAGCACGTAGCATTTTTTGAGTTGGTTCTGGTGCCTTTTATGAGTATTCTTCGGCCCTTTTATTATGTAAATCAGGTCACCGATTCTCTTATCCACTATGCCTCGCTCCCAGAACTCAATGTTGTTTCTATAGCACTTGAAAAAGACCTTCTCTCCGGGGGTGTATCTTTTTCTAGCTGTATACATAGTGTTCTTTATTCTATTTCTTCCTGGCAAAAGCTTGTCAACTACTGACTTAACTTTCCTAGCGAACATTAGTTCAGTTGGTGCCATGTTTGATGGTGTTCTCTGGTTAGGCGTGATTCTATATACTTGTAGGAATTGCTGAAGCGCCTTCTCCGTTGGAACTCCTGAGGCTTTCTTCAGAGCGCGCTTTAACGTATCTACAAATCTTTCTACGAGTCCATTGGATCTCGGATGATACGGCGGCGTCGTTATGTGGTTAATTTGATATAACTCACAAAATTCCTTAAAATCGTCAGAAGTGAATTGTGTACCATTGTCACTCACAATACACTCTGGCACACCGAACCGTGCAAATAGTTCATGCAAAAAAGTTGTTGTGGTATTGGACGTAGGCTTTTTGCAGCGTAGTACTTCCGGCCATTTTGTAAAGCTATCTACCACTATTAAGTAGTAATAATCTTCTACTGGACCAGCGAAATCAATGTGTAATCTTTCCCACGGATGATCCGTCTTTGGTCATGGTTTGTGTACTATAGGTGGTGCCTTAGCTGCTAACGCACACCCTTTACATCGATGAACCATGTTTTCGATATCCACATCCATTCCTTTCCAATATACAAAGCTTCGCATTAAGCTTTTTGTTCTATTAATCCCCGGGTGACCCATATGAAAGTCCCGTAGGATTCTTTTCTGCAACTTTTTTGGTACTACTACTTTCTCTACACTTGCGAAAGGCACGTTACGTTTCTTTTTAAATATAGGCATAGTATTTTCTTTTAATTCAAATTTAGCTTCAAATTTGTTACATCTTCCAAGACCAGGTGTAAAGGTTTCCGGAAACTTTTTCTTTAATTCCCCTTTAATGTCCTGTCTTGTTTGCGTATTACTTTCTACTTTTCTGCAGAATGAGTTTAAAGGTTTATCCCACAATTCGAATGTTTCAATAAAATCTGTACCCATCAAGTTTTCTCCATTTCTCAGAATGAAAACTTTTATTTTTTTAACGATCCCATTCAATTTCATTGGAAGTACAACCTCGCCTTCGAAGTTAATTTGCTTTCCAGTTACCGTTCGAGCGAGTTTCGTTGACTTCATTATTGTAGGCCTTTTTAAAATTTTCCATGTTTTATCGTTCATTATTGTTAAATCTGACCCCGAATCTAGTTGAAATTTGATATTCTTTTTGAATATTTCAGTCGCCACATATTTCCTCAAATCTCTATCTGATTTGATATTCAAATTTGTTTGTCTAATTCGCCTCTTGAATTTTTTCGTTTTACAACACGATCCTTTGTGACCATTCTTTTGGCACACGAAACATTTCTTATTTCTATATGGGCAATTTATCTCCCAATGTCTTTCGTTACGTCTGCAATTATATGGTGGGACCTTTTTATTTTCGTTCTTTTTATTTTCTTGTCTATTATTAAAATACGTTGAATTTTTTCTCCAATTTTTCTCTAATGGGTACTTTGACTGCTTTTTTATTTTTTTAATATAAGCAATGCCAGCTTCTTCGATTTTTTGCGACTCTTTTTTTAAACTTACGGCCCGTTGACACTCCTCTGCTAACTTTTGCAGGGTAAGGCCTTGTTCAGATTCGAGTTTAGACAAAACTCTACGTCTTATTTCGGCACTCTTACTGGATACCGGTCCTTGAGCAAAAATGAAGCACTTGAATTCTTCAACCGTAATCTCTGCCAATCTGAAATTGTCACAATGTCTATTCACTATAGATGCATATGTTAAGTAATCCTGATCGTCGGATTTAGAGACATTCATGCATAACCATCGCTTATGCCAAAGCGACATATTTGCTCCAAACAGCTCTTTTAGCAATTTCACTGTTTCCGAGAATTCCAATTCAGTTGTTTTTCTCGGTAGAATAAAATCTACAAATTTGCTATGTTCTGCTGGACCTAGCTTTCTTAGTAATAGACTGACTTTTCTTGAATTCGACCAGTATTCACAGTCTGTGTAGAAAATATCTTCATATCGTTTAAAGTACGCTTCAAACGTTTTTTCTTCGTCTGGCACATAGTTGAAAGTTTCCAGCGAATTTAATATGGTGTTATTAGAATATGAAGAATTTCCCTCATTTGCCTGATAGTTGTTTAATTTCTCCAGTATTAACTTTTGAATTTCTAAAAGTCTTTCCTCTTGACGTTCTTGATATTTTTGCATCGCTATCAGTTGTTCTTGTCGTATTTTTTCTTGATATTTTTGCTGTGCTATCTGTTGTTCTTGATATTTTTGCTGTGCTATCTGTTGTTCTTGCTGACGTTGTTGACTCAACTGCTGGGATTTTAAAATTCCGATATGACTTTGGATAGTTCCTCCATTTTTAGCTGATAGTGTTCATGCAACAAGGAATATACTTTTAATTTGTGTATCCAGGAATATCATATAAGCTGACCAAAAAAATCGAAACAACGTACGACTTTTCTATTTTATGTCTTGCTTTTACATTCACGCCCGTGCTAATCAACTTTGGTATTTTTTTTTTCGTGAACAGAGAGCGTCGGACTTTTTTTTTTTCGACTTCTGTTCTAGTCTTTCAATGACAACGTCTCATTTTCTTATCAGAGGTAATTCGTCACTATATTGTTGAACAAATAAAAAAACAAATTTTTTAAAGTTCGTTACCTTTCAAAGTCGACACGGTGTATTTGTGCTCCTTTTAATCCATGCATGTTTTTGTAGTCGGCCAATTTTTCTTTTTAGAGGGTGTCTCGTTGAAGATAATTTTTTAATTTAAAATTACCGTTATTCGTTTACGACACCTTTCAATTTTTCTGAGTGAACGTTCCTTTATGCTTAGTCGTCTTTTAACGAGTTATACATATCCAGAAGTTCAGAATCCTTCGTCGTTACGTTAACGTTGGACTTTGAATTAATAGTTTTTTTTTCAGCCTGGGTTCTTCAATGACTTGTCCCAATTGTTGAAAACTCTCACTATTAATTCATTCTTCTTTCCTTATGGTTCGTTCTACTTCTTTGCCATTGTTGAAACTTGGCGTATGGTTCGTTCTACTTCGTGGCCATTGTTGAAACTTGACGTATGGTTCGTTCTACTTCGTCGCCATTGTTGAGTCTTGACTCATTGTTGAATCTCGCCTATTGCATGGAATAATAATGCAACACAAAATGTACTTAGAACAAGAATGTATTATAACAAGAAAGAGTACACAATAAGTACATATAGTATTTCTGTATATTTCTGGGAAGACGTTACTGGAGAATGTGTTGACTAGTCGCAGTCGATCAGAGTCTCTAGTTGGATCTCGTGATTTCCTCCTCGTCTTCCGGTACCAACCATTATTTATATAGTTGGTAGTCACCGATGCAGATTAGGTGGATCCTACCACAACAGAAATAAATGTTATTTCACATTTGGATTTTTCTTAACATCTTTCTGATCTTTATGCTCGCTACTGTATATATATACATATATATATATATATATATATATATATATATATATATATATATATATGTATGTATGTATGTATGTATTTATATAAAAGTGAACAGAGAGGCTAGCACTGCGTGGAAACATTTGTAATCATGTTTAACTCAGTTTTCAGGGCCTAAACATTCTGTTCAAGAAGGAAGTAGACTGTTGTCAGGTAAGGCTGATCTCAGCGTCCACATTTATATTAACATACGATATACACATTAATATAGCGCACCTTAAAACTATATTAATATCATTGTAAAAAAGTAAACAAACCAAATATAAATATATATATATATATACATACATACACATACACATATATACACATTTACATATATATACATATATATATATACACATATATAAACTGAAACATACATAAATACATACATATATACACACATACACATATACAAACATACGCATATATATAACAAAAAACATACAAACGGAAACTTAAACACACACATATATATATACATATATACACACATATACACATACACATCCATATATATATATATATATATATATATATATATATATATATATACATAAAAAATTTGTATACATACATAAACCTATACATATTCTAACAAGATTATATTATTTACGATAAATTCCAGTAAATTCCATGATAATTTTTATAAATAACAATACACAATTGTTGATTAAGTCTATAAGCATTTAAAAAAAACCTTATCAAACAAAAGTAGAATTTAGTTAGTATTGATGATACATTCCAAGACACTAAGATATACATACATACACATATACGAAGACATACGAACATACATCCATATATACATATTTATAATCATGTATAAATACTCATATCAAGACATCCACATATATGCATATATAAGTACGCACACATACAAGCATATATATATATATATATATATATATATATATATATATATATATATATATATCTATATATGTGTGTATATATATATATATATATATATATATATATATATATATATATATATATATATATATATATATACACCCGCACCTGTAGACACAAACCAAAGTTTACATACTTACACATACGCAAAAACAAGCTCACATATGAGAGGTGTCAACACCCACATACATACACACACACATATATTTATACATATATATACATACATATTCATAACTCTAATTATAAATACAGACATATACACATGTACACATCAACACATATACATTCAACAATACATATACATATATACATGCATACACATACATATACATACATATATATACATATTAGTAGCAGGGTACGGCGTTGCCCGTGCGTGGTTAAAAAATCCTACGACTCATACAGCAATCGCTATCACTTGACTTAAAATATTTTTGCCCTTCCTTGACTTTAAAGGAGTGCCCTTTGCCCTGCTGATGTTGCTACATGCCTTACTTCTTGCCTATCTCACACTGGTGATTTTTTTCCAAGTTCTATAATAAACATTTAATCTGTTACGAAAAAAAAACTAAACAAAATGAACACAAAACGATCAGCTTTAAAAAAGGACTCGTAACCGAATGAAAAAAGAATGTTAACAACAAATACTTTTTCACACCCAAAACAGTTCTGCAGAATCAGAATCAACGTCGAGATTAAGCAAGCGAATAAGCCAATTGGAGTAAAGTGCCATGCAGATTTAAATTTTTCCCACTTGTGAGGTATGCATCTATCGATATTTTTTGCATGCTAGTTTACATTCGTGTCAGTCAACTGTTGGCTCTCAAGCTGGCCAATAGAATCTTCCTGTCTATTCGTGGCAGTCAGCGATAAGCTCTCACTCTGGACAGTAGAAAATGGCCGCCAACTCCATGAAAACTGGCGTAGAAGCATGAAAAAAAAAAAAGATTATTTTCCAGTATTGATGGGAGTTGGGAAATGCAAAGTCGGTCTTGGCCTTTCCAATAACTGGATGTGCATATAAATGTTGGTGCAAATCCGTCGAAAATTGCGGCCGTGCATTCGTTACAGACACCCACACACACATCGTGCCTTATATATATATATATATATATATATATATATATATATATATATATATATATATAGATATATAGATATATAGATATATTAACCTCCTCTCCTTTTCTCCTTCTTTTGTTTTTTTACCTTCTTTCTTTTTATAAAAACCTACGTACATATGTATACATATATACATCCAGCAGTACAAACACACACAGACACATACACACACACACCCAGACACGAACAGCATAGTACACGTACACCAACACACACCCACATCAACAGGAGGACCATCAGGTAATAAAAGTAATAACCTATTAAATATACAGTGACATATCATTATCGTTGAAAGTACTACAACCCCTATTATAACTTAAATTTATAACGATGTTTACAGTTAACGGTTGGTTCATATCTTTGATGAAGTCATGTGTCATATTTTTAAATCTAATTATTTCAAATTTTTCGTTAAGACATAGATAACACGGAACATATAGGGAGTTACCTGTTTGGGCTCTCCTGATTAATTTCCATTTAACAGTAGGTGTTTTTTTTATTTTCTTTTAGACTCCAAAAATACTTGGATAATGAAGTCTTGTACTTATAATAAACTGCTATTAAAAAATTACATATGCCCCCGCCAACGTTCCTTGAATGGATTCTTGGTGCTACCAATGTAAATTTATATTTATTTATGTAATTTTATATTTGGGTTTTCTAGTGTTGATATTGTACTAAGATAAGCTAAAGAACTAGACAAACAATTATTCTGTAGTGGACTATTATTTGTATTCCTCTAATTGCAAAAGTTGTTATTCGTGTCATTATACTTAGTAATACTGCTAGCAACCTGGTGAGAAGTCAAGTTTTGAGTCCCTATAATTGTTAAAGACTCTGTTGTTATGTTTTTTAATTATTTTCTCAAGGTTATCCGCACAACTATAGCTTAATTTAAGGGTATTAGTATTAAATATTTTACTAAGTGTGTTAGTTTCTGGTTTGGGGAAATGTGTCTTGATGAGGTTTAGAAATATACGTCCTAATTAATTTTAACCATTATATTGAAAGGTGGAGTAAATCACATGAAATTTCTAGATCTTCTTTTCTTATTAGGGTTGTAATTAACAGGGTTTCTATATTGAATAGTGGTACCTTTTTATCCATATCCATATTTTTAAGAGCAGAATTGTAAAAACCACGATATTTATTAAAAACTTCTTTGTTAGAAGAGTTAGTACTAATCTTAAATCTAATGGAGGTGGGTATGTGTTTGATAACCGAAGGTGGGGGTGGAATTGGAATGCACATATACTGGGTTGGAATTAACCTTCACATAAGGTTGGAAAGTGTCGATAGCAAGGTCTAGGGTGACATCTAGAAAATCTAATTGTTTAACGTTAGTTGTAACTATAGTCCTAAGATCTAAATCCTTAAATTCCCTATGGATCATTTTCCTAATACGGTCTACCTTAATTTTAGTAGAGTTCTTAACAACTAATAAGACATCATCTCTATATAATCCTACACTATCAGAATCTAGACATTCAAAAGCACTTAAATTGTATAAAAGAAATAATCCAACCAAGTCAGAGGCTTCTTCACAATCCAAAGAACCCATTGAAATATCAAAATTATAGCTGCAAGACATTTTGGTTCACTGTTCTTCATTGTAGACCAGAATAGAATTTCGGCATGTCATGATTATATCCACTTCCCTCTCAGAAATATTGGAGTATTCCCGAGCAAACTCCAAGGCCAAAGTGAACAGGTCCTTCGATATTGAGGGATAATAGTCGATAATATCGAACTGTATGAAAGTACAGTTGTCCTTATTTCGGATGTTAGTAAACCATAAATTTCGTGTGCACTTTAAAAGATTTATAACTTTATTTATATTTGCGATAGAAATAATCTGTAAAAAAGAAGTAAAGCTATATTTTTTAAGGTTTTATTGAAACTTTATTTAAGCTTCCACATGTCCGCCATCATTATCCATACAAAGGGTAATACGATTTTGCAGTTCACGGAAGACATTTACCAACTGATTTATAGTAATGCCTGAAATCACATTACTTATTTTAGCTATACTTAAAACTAGGTACATTAAACTTTATAACATTTTTACAGATTATTTCTATCGCAAATACAAATAAAGTTATACAATTTTTAAAGTGCACACGAACTTTATGGACAGCCTGTATATAAAATTAGTAGTCAATATATATATATATATATATATATATATATATATATATATATATATATATATATATATATATATTCCAAGAGAATAGAAACCAAGTAGAGCTCAATTCAAACTTTTTGGCGTGGTCTAAAGGGATTGGTTTTGGTTATGACTCGATGTGAAGTCTTCAGTCTTCTAACATCTGTTTCTATTCTCTCAAAATACAACCACCCAACTATGATCTGTAGCCAGTAATGGGAAATAGAATTATTTCAGATCTGACACTTTTACTGTTCAAAATTCCCAAATGTCGAAAACAATTTTCAATCAAAAAGAGTGGTTTCATCCATGGTTCGATTGGCTCGTCAATATGACTTTAGACCAATCAAATACTACTTAATTGAAAATATCCAAAGAACACCTAAACTCTATCTAATTAAAAATCTCCACAAAACACCTGTACTCTACCTACCGTAATTTCCCATGTATAATACGGATTCACCCATAAATGCGCTCCTAAAATTGTGCTGAAAATGAGGGAAAATGCTTCTAATCACGCATAATACGCACCTCTTTTTTGGTAATCAAACCTTATAAATTGTACCTGACCAATTTCATTACGTTCAGTGTTTCCTGCTCTTATAAAAACGGTTTTAAACATAGAAAAATATTACTCTAATTTAGTTTTATGATAATTATTATTTTCATTTTACATTTTAAGTATTGTTAGGTGCATATGATTGTATTTGACATCCTTATGTGTTTGCACTCGGCCAATGTTTGTATCTAATTGTTTGTGGTGAGCAGACATTGCGCAGCTGAAATCGACCAATGAAGCGACAATTTTTAAAAGATTTTTTGTAGCTGTGCATTGTACACACCCCTAAATTTTGCTTATTATTTTTTAGAAAAAATGCGTATTCTACATGGGGAATTACGGCAATTAAAAATCTTCACAGAACACCTGTACTCAAAAGGCAGCTAAATGATGTTGGACAAGAAATTTAAGCAATGCCTTGATTTAAAAAAAAATATTTAGAAATAAAAAAAAATATAATGATGGACATGCCTAAACCAACGGTTTTTTTAATTCTAAGATATCATATATGCTGGTGTACTTATGATTTACTTGTAAAATCTTTGCTACAATTGTTAGTTTTCTTATTACTTTCTCTGAAGCAAATAAAACATAATTTTAACAAAATAAAACCAGCACATATGACATATAAACAATGCATAACATCTCCACACAATTGATGAAATAAACAGTAACATCTGCACAAAAATCCCTTAATTCTCATAAAATATAGGCAAAATGAAAAAAAAATCTTCTTATTCTAGTCGCCCTTACCGTAACCCTAACTCTAACCCTAACCCTAACCCTAACTCTAACCCTAACCCTAACTATAACCCTAACTATAACCCTAACCCTAACTCTAACCCTAACCCTAACCATAACCATAACTATAACCCTAACCCTAACCCTAACACTAACCTTAACCCTAACTCTAACCCTAACCCTAACTCTAAACCCCACAAAAAGGAAATTACATATCTCAGCATATGCATTATTATAAGGAATGACAGGAATACATGACAGTTAAATACGACCATAGATCCCTTGTATCTTTTATGTGGTTTAACATGTGTGTTAAAGCACACGATCATAAACACTCGGAGAAGAATTGTATCCAAGAACATGTTGAATAATTAAAAAACAATCCTTGACGTCCTAATGTTCCTTTCATTTGAGCCCGCACAAATGTGTGACCGCCTGCTTGAAGCATTAACACTAGGGTGACAAAAATTATACTGGGTGACACAAGAATGTGCGACGCAATATCTGAATGTGCGTACTCATTCGGTGCTGGGGTCACAGTGAGTTCCCCAAACCAGGGTTCAGAACACGTATCTTTGAAAATTTCAATGATGCCGAATTCTCCTGAAGAAGACTCTGGAGATGACAGCCTTTGCATGTTCTACCACAAATGACTAGTATTCCTTGCATGGATTCCATAGGAAAAAAAAGGAATACCACGAGACATGATTTCTGCGGAGATGTTTTCGATTACTTTGGCGAACTCATATTTGATGTGAATTGCTCGACGTAATGCAAATGTCTGGTTTCAAGTGGTGAATATTTATTTGACGTTGACTGGAAAGCAACGAGTTTCTTTCTGGTCTGTGAATATGCGGAAATCTCCCCCTTCCAGCCAATGTCGAAAATAGTAAAACATCTAAATAAAAGCTGCAAGGAGCCTCTGTGCAAATGTACAAGACACGGCCTCTATTAGTGACAGTTCTCGCGAGAAAAAAAAGAAAGAAATTGATTTCCAATGGCTGTCGATTTTCTGTGGTAAGTTAGCATCTAATCCCATGCCAAGAGGCATCGACCAACAATTTCTTGCCTGAAATAATATAACAATGTAACCACATAGACCAATATCTGATTTAATTTTATGTTACTATTAGATGATCAGTCTGAACTATAAAAAAAATTTAGACATTAGTTAAAATCTGTCAATGCTTTCACTATCGGCTTGGGAAGAAATCTACAGAAAATGATCATCTCTAATGGGTTATTTAATACCGAAAAAATTTTATTGTTGGTAATATTTTTTCCAGAAATGTACTGCTGGTAATATTCGTTTTCAAATATGTATTGCTGGTACATTATTTACATTATTCAGACTATTGTCCTAATCTTTGTCGCCATATTTATTCCAACGTTTCGGCCGTTGTATGCTCCGGCCTTCTTCAAGGACACATGTCACAGTGGATGAAGGCGTTAGTTAGTTCCAGTGGCAGGACCCAGTGAGTGTGAGTTCAATACCCGGTTAAGGCAGTGGAGAACTTGGAGAGGGGAATTAACAGGAGATAACTGATAACTGACATCCATTAAATATGGAACAGTCTACCCCAGTGAGCGAAATAAAGGGTTCAGTTCGACATTCCAACCACCTGAAGAAGGCCGGAACGTACAACGGCCGAAACGCTGTAATAAATATGGCGACAAAGATGAGGACAATAGTCCGCATAATGTAAATAATGCTCATAATACCTCGTCTCAGAAATATAGACAGGTATTGCTGGTAATATTTTTTTCAAAAATGTACTGCTTGTGATAATGTATTGATGGTAATAATGTTTCCAAAATGTATTGCTGGTATAAAAAGACACACTATTTTTATACCTTCATAGTGTTTTGACCCCTTTTAGGGGGTTAAATATTTGCTCATAGCTGGAAACCTGACAGGTGCTACCATCCAGGGTCAAGGTGGACCTAAGAACACCAGCAATTAAGGGGTTGTTCCACGCTCCTCAAAACCTTCTGATCGAAAGACATGCGTTGGATGTAGCTTGTCGTCTTACTCTGGACACGGATGTAGTTTATCGTCATACCCAGGACGGGCAGGTAATTGTGAAATATTTAGAAAGAAGTGGAAAAATTCCAGCAGTGTTGATGTGCTGACCTAAGAAAACCAATTCTGATTTTCCAAATTTCCACTTCACTGGGTTGATATCAATCCCAAATATTTGAAACCGTTCGAAAATGAGTTGTGACTGCTATATGTGCTCCTATATGGAGGAACTGTCTATCAAAAACATCACTAGTGGCAGAGATAAAATGTAGTCCATGCAATGTATAGTTAATTTATATTTGTAAAGGCTGCGGTGCGTATCTGAGTCCAAACAGGACACACAAGAACATGAACAAGCAAAAAGTAGTTGCTATTGCAGTCCTCAGAATATGTCTGAGATCGACTGGAATTTGAGGGTATAATCTGCCCCGGCGTCATTTTATAAATATCAGCATCCCTTGCGAAATAACAGTTACATTGTGTATATAGGGGATAGAGTAGCGAACCAGTTTTGAAACGTTATATAATAATCTATAATAATCACATGCACACTGTGTGCAGCTATCTATAGCTACACAGTGCAATGGAGATGACCAGCCACCTTTGAATAAACGTATTATTCTCAAGTCTAAATTCAGCTTTAGCTACCCTCGGCATTTTTTAGTTCCAGCTACCAAATCCAGCTATGAACACGGGGTTCATTGATGACAATATGGTATGTAATAGGGTAAATTCATTACGAAAGGATGGCTTTGTATTACACTGTAACGTCTTTAAAAAATTCAGGGTTGTTCTCCGTATTATCCACAGGGGAGATAGGGGGACTTTATTGGGAATAGATCTTGCTGTTATAATAATGTTGGCTTCAGGATCGATCTAACAACGTCTGTGGATGTCAATAAGAAGGTCATATTTATATTCAGACGCTAATCTGGATTTCTCTAGATCCACAAGAATGAAAAATGTGTTAAATCCCTGTTTAAGCCCTAGTTGTTAAAGCAGTCCTTTTTCCATCCCATATTCCTTTTAGTAGCATGGATTATTGAAATGCTAATCTGGATTTCTCTAGATCCACAATAATGAAAAATGTGTTAAATCCCTGTTTAAGCCCTAGTTGTTAAAGCAGTCCTTTTTTCTATATTCCTTTTAGTAGCAGGGGTTATTGAAATCCGCACGTCACCGTCGACAAGAAAATGGACGAGAGTCGTCGGGGACCGTTCATAAATAATATCGATAGACTTCTCCCAAACTGGCACACTGAATTGTGTTGAATGAGTAGAGTGGCCTGCAATGGCAAGCTTTATCCCCACCCCTTGTGTAAATAAATGAGAGGGTTTTTATTTTTTTCCCTTGAACGATGAAAGGAACGGCATTATCCGTGTATCATGTAGTTGTGTAAATTTACCCGTTCTCCTGGTTAATTCTTCTATTCTTCTTCGAACTTCTACGACGTTTCCAAAATTTGAACCACGGCTTCTGGCTCCAAATTCCGAATGCCAGCTATTGACGCCATGTGGGTGGAAGTGAAACCCTGTATAATTTCCGCAATCTTCGCCAACTTCTCGATGGATGTAGCCTCCCCTATCGCAGTATGAAAATTAAGAGGCGGAAACTGGAGGAATATATGTCACAGAACCTATTGATCTCTCCAGCTAAGTGTTGCAGGTGCCTAGAAATTGCAATTACTTCCTGCCTGCTATAGTTTCCTCGTTGAGGAGCTGACAGCTTTTTCCCTTAAGAGATATAAATCCTCGTAACAATTTAGTCTCTGGAACTATTATTAGAGTTTACTGTGGGTTGTGAAGTAATTACCTATCAAATTTCGAGGGCTTGCTCTTTAGTTAGTTTCGAAATTGTCAAGTGTAACTTTCTTTTTTATTAGGTAATACCTCTCGTATCGAAACAATTTGGGCAAAATATACTGTAGGGTTCGCTTTGTTTTATTGTCGGTTAATTTCACTCACTAAGAGGATGGGGACAGAACAGCTGAAGAAGGGAATGGCAGATATGCATTGTTATCAAACGACATATATCGCTGACAGACAAGAGTTTATATATACACATGGATAAATATCTCAGTGGTTGGTAACAGCCAGGTTGGTGGTGTTCTTTGTGTTTCTTGGTGAGCCCATGTGTTTTTCTATGTTTACCTTACCACTAGACTCTTATGACAACTAACATCTTGACGGTGACTCTAGTTATTGACGTCACTCACCCGCCATAATTACTGTTGTGGATTCCGGGATGAAATCCAATAAAATGAATAACAAACGCCAGGAATAGATAAGGAAATAAATGTATTAATGTAATAATACAAACTGGTCATACGGTTTAGTAGATCCAGGAATGCGGGTTAGTAGCACTAATATATATACCGTCTTGGTATTGAAGTATCACGGATGACTCTTTACTGAGTCTACGTGCTCGCTAACTGTGACGCTTGCCGCCGTCTCTGTGTGTGACTTACTATACTACTACTGAACTCTATTACTCTTCTGTCATTCCGTCTCGACTCCTTCTTGACTGTTCGGGTATTCACTGGTAGTAGTATATGTATACCTTGGGTGAATCCATTTGTGTGAAAAGGGGAGACCCCTAAATAATTACCCAAAATCATATAATCACACTCTGCATCCCTACACCATGTTATTGCAAAATTCACCCTAATCAACAAGTTTTTGTAACGTTCCTTATGAAATGTTGGCGCAAAATACATAACTAGAATATTCATCCCTGTTTCAGCCTATTTGAGTGCCAGCCTCCATATTATAACCCCCAAAAAATTAAACCCTTGGATTTTCGCATCTTACTTTGCGACTTCAATATCTGGTCGTATTTATTTTATGTACATTTATATTAGTACTTTTTTGCTGTGGAAAAGCCGCCTGTTCACTCCACTAGTTGCGCGTTTTATTTTTCACGAACACCGAAAAAAGACTTGTTTCGCACACTTTCATTTTTCATATTTGAATTATGAATGTAGTTGCTATTATAATTTGAAAGAAAATTATCGTCCATATTTTATCTGGCGCCTACTTTCTCAGCTTGTTATAGAAATAGTCTAATCGTTGTCCTGTTATTCGAAAAGTTATAAACGACGTCTAAAAACTTTCACTCGTCATCCTCTCATCAAAAGTTATGTAATTTTTTTTTTTATTCGCAAATATTTAATTTTCTACTTTGATTTGAAGTAAAACAAAAAAATCTCATTATCATTCATATTTGTCTAAATTTTGTTCCCGAAGTTTTTATTAAAGCCAGAGACGTAAAGAAAAACTTTACATTTTCGTTTTTGCTTTTTCAATGCTTTATTTTATTTTTATTTGGGGATTATTTTTACATAATAATTTTTTCTCTATAAGTTATTTCGTATCTTTAATTCTTCCTCCCATGATATATTAATCGTTTGTGGTTTACAAAAATGGAAACAAAGAAAGCCCAAAATGAACATGGTAATGACGAGAAGGAAAGAAAAGGCGAATGCGAATTAATCTGATGATGAAAATAAAGAAAGAATCATACAATGAAGATGTCGAAAGAAATAAATGCCAGTCTAATGAGAAAAGATAAAATTATTAAGTAAAAAAGAAAGAGATGAAAGGGAATGAGTAAATGAAGAAGAAGAATTAATTTGCTAACGCTAAGATGGAAATAAAGAAGAACTGCAGAAAACTGAAGAATATGAAGAGAATTCTAAAAGAAGAAATGGCAAAAATGAAAACGTGCCAATAATAAATAAGAAAAGAAATGGTGAAGATTAAAAGAAGAAAAAAATTAGGAAAGTGATGAAGAAAATCATTGGAGAAAATGGAAAATGAGTAAAGATAGGGGTGAAAGAAGAAGAAGAAGAAGAAGAAGAAGAAGAAGAAGAAGAAGAAGAAGAAGAAGAAGAAGAAGAAGGAGGAGGAGGAGGGAGAAGAAAAAGAATAAGAAGGAGGAGAATAAGAAGAGGAGGAGGAAGAAGAAGGAGGAGGAGGGGAGGAGGAGAAGAATCAGAGGAGGAGGAGGAAGAAGTAGAAGAGAAGGAGGAGGAGGAGAAGAAGAAGAACAAGAAGAAGAGGTGGTGGAGGAGGAGGAGGAGGAAGGAAGAAGAAGTAGAAGAAGAAGAGGAGGCGGAGGAGGAGGAGGAAGAAGAAGAAGTAGAAGAAGAGGAGGAGGAGGAGAAGAAGGAAGAGGAGGAGGAGGAAGAAGAAGAAGAGGAGGCGGAGGAGGAGGAGGAGGAAGAAGAAGAAGTAGAAGAAGAGGAGGAGGAGGAGAAGAAGGAAGAGGAGGAGGAGGAAGAAGAAGAAGAGGAGGAGGAGGAGAGGAAGAAGAAGAAGAAGAAGAAGAAGAAGAAGAAGAGGAGAAGAAGAAGAAGTAGAAGAAGAAGAAGAAAGCATGTGTCTCTAAACAACACGAGAATGAGGCTACGCTGACGAGACAAGATTTGAAATCGGTGGGAAAATAAAGTAAAAAAAGAAGAGGTCAAGTTATTTATGAAAAGCTAATTAACAAAAAAATCACAATAGAATTTTTTCCTCTTCCAAACCTAATCAAAATGATTAACTTTTTTTAAATCGAGAAATATTCAAATAAAACTCCACAAAAAGTTACTAAAATTAATGAATATTCTCGTTACAATCAATTCTAATTAAGATGGAGACGCGTACATCATCATAAGTTTACAGCTCACAAAAATGTAATTATAAAAATAAATGCAACATTAAAACAAAGAAAATTTTTAAGATTTTGTTTTGAGGTGGAATTTGAAAATCATAATTTATTTGATTATCTTTATATTCATTTAATTTTAAGTAAATTCTCTTCATCAACAGTAAAAAAAAATCAGAACAGATGTAATTATCACTGAATAAAATTCAAAGAAAAACATTAAATATTTTTCGATAAAACTAATAAAATTGTGTCAGATGAAAGTGACAGTTGTACTCATCATTATCGGTGAAATTGGAAGAGTTCAAAATAGTTTCGCAAAAGGTTTTAAAGAAACTGGAATTCGAAAACAACCAGACTTGACCTTTGCTTAAATTGGAAGCAACATTCACAAGAATGCTGTCCAATATGGCGATTATGCCGTTGATTATATTTCCTAAGGAAATACAAACAAGACAGTAATTCCACATTTTATAGTAAGAAAAGAATAACTATTTTATGTCGTAATATGGAATCTCTTAGAACATTCAGTCTGTAAAGAAAAAAAGAACGAGTTATTGAATAAGAATTGGTAATGAAAAATGAAAATAAATAGACATTATTGAAGAAACCAAATAGCAGATTTTCGGGAGGCAGACTGGAAGCAAATAGGATCAAATTGCATTAAGTATGTTGTGCAAAGTTTAATGATTTAAACAGATTGATTTGTTTTTTATGGCCTATCAACCTTTTTCAGGTTATTTATTTCATTCTTTTAGGAGATAATGAAATGCAAATCCAACTTACCCAAGGATATTTGCGCACAAGTAAATATAACGAAACCATACTAGAATTTGAACTCAGTACTCCGATTTCCAATTCTGAGCCTTTATCCATTACACAGTCCACACATCCCAATTTACAAAACCTGATATTCCCAAACGGCCAACCGCGAGATAATATCTGAAAAGAGAAATTTGATTTCAAAACGAGTTCGTTAGAAAAAAAATTGGGGAAGGTATAAATTTATGTCCTTTCTTTCCAGTCATGGGTTAAATAGCAGAGAATTTCCATCTATTACAAGGCCCAAGAGTCACTCAAGTTAGATGGATACGGAATGAGACTTTTGAATATAAGAAGTATTATGAAAGTATATAGATAGCTGTAAATCCTCAACTAGAAGAGATTTACGATCTTATAGATCGGGATTGGCTGAGATCTATTGTCTTGAGCTGACAACCAATCTAGGAGAAGGAAAACACTGAATTCAAAATCAGCCTGTGTCCGCATGACACAAGATGGCTCCAACAACCATAACGGCTCACGTGACGCATAACATGAGGTGGCCACCATGATGTAGGATGAAATGGAACGATGAAGCTGTTTCTTGATAGGAAACTCTCGTCTTTCATTCAGCGAACACCCAGGGGTACTATCGGTTGAAATTTATAACCGATTTAATATTAAAAAAAATATATTCCGAAAAATAGCTTTCTTCAAAGTTAAGAACCCTTTTTAAATATTTTGATTATTTTTCAACTGACATTATTTTCTCTTCGAGTTGATGCATCCATTTTGGTTTTAATTGCCTATGAAAGTCTTTCAAGATGTAGTTTTTGTTATTTAGTAAAGTTCATTTGATGATTATATAACGCCAGTCCACAAGAATCGAAGAAGGTTGGTACAGGCTCATTCCTTGGAAGCAATCTTTAATCATTGACCTAAGAAACCGGTTTGCACACAGCGAACAGATTAGGAATTTCGGACGGAGTTGAACAATATTCATGGCATTCATATCAGAGTCTATAACTGGTGAGATTATTTAAGAACATGACTCCTGTTCTTAGTTTAATGTTTCGTTTTTGCAGCATATTGCAGTATTGGATAAAACTACCCCTAGCTTATCCTATTCTATATTCAAGTAACTTTCATGTAACTTGGTAAGATACACAAGACTATTCTTGAACTGTATACGAGGGGAATTTAAACATTGATGAAGTATAAAATTGCCTATGATGTATGATTTGATTTTTTTTTTTTTTTTTTTTTTAATTTTTTTCTGTTAAATGGCACATCAGCTCCTTATGAGAGCAGAGTTCAAAGTTCATGAACAACGGAATTTTCTGTATTGTACATATAAAATAAACAATTTTGTACATAAAATAAACAATATATATGTGTGTGTATTTATGTGTATGTATATATATATATATATATATATATATATATACGCACACATACCCATATGCATGTTTATATTTATTAGTTCATTTTATTTTATATTTATTTTTACTTCTTTATTTTTTATTTAATGTATTTCTTTAGTCAATTTTATGTTTATTTTATATTTAATTAATTTATTTTAACACACATAATTTTTTATTATTTTTTATTACTGCTTAGATGGCAAAGTGTGTATCTATGAGCCTACATTTACCCATTATTTCAGTTTTCCTATTTAAGTGTCTATTTACGTTCCAAATTACCTATTTGATTGTGGCGGGGACATTGTTTTATTTTTGGGTCCATATATATTTTGATAGGGTTGTATTTCTTGTTTATTTTTTCTCTCAATGGGAATTTTCTGGTTGAATATCTCACTTTTACGTTTTTTTTCGGTAGCACGTATCTAATTTTTTCGTCTGTTTTAATGTTAATTGTTATGGTAGCATTGTATAATATGTTACTGGATAAACATTTTTGTTACGTGGGCTATTGTCTTTGTTTCTCCAATTGCATTTGATGGTGTTATTTTGGGGATTGTTATAATCATTGTTATTGGTATGCTGAGTATTTTTTATTGTGTTTAGTTATTTTTCTCTATGTTATTCATACAGTGGTAAATAATTTTGATTGTATCTTTATTAATAATCTTTGATAATTTTCTGTTTTTATGGAAATCTTTGTCAATTAATTTGAAGAATATTTTGCCTATGTTTGTTTTTTATCATATTGTAACGGGGGTGCGTGAACCAAATTATATTTCGTTTTCTGCTGCTTTTGTTTGAATTGTTTACGTTTTTATATTATAGTTTCATTGCAAATCCGCTGTTTCTTGGGGCTGATTCCTATGTTCTTTTGTTTGTTTGTTTTTGGTTTGTTTTGTTTTGATTTTTTTTTTTTTTTTTTTGTTTTCCTGGAATATTTTTAAGTTTGGTAAAATGTATTGATAGTCGTTTGTTTATAGATATGGATATTTGTTTGAATACGGAGGAGGGTGGTTCTAATTATTGTTAATATTTATTGGGGTGTTATTTAGTT
This sequence comes from Acanthosepion esculentum, assembly GCA_964036315.1. Taxonomy (NCBI): domain Eukaryota; kingdom Metazoa; phylum Mollusca; class Cephalopoda; order Sepiida; family Sepiidae; genus Acanthosepion; species Acanthosepion esculentum. The sequence goes on from OZ038485.1 coordinate 131,476,006, forward strand.
ATATGTATGTTTTGAATGTTCCGTTGTTGAGGTTGATGCTTATATTTAGGTAATTTATTATTTTTGCTTGGATTTTATATCAGTTGTGAATCCTTGGTTTTTGAAGGTTTTTATTTCTTTTCTCAGTATGTCTGTTGTTCAGCCGTTATAATCCTCTTAGCAATAATAGTCCAAAATTTCTGTATAGACCCATATATTTTTTCTTAATTCTTATTATGAAGATTAAGAAAAAGAAGTTGAAAATGAAACTCGGATCTTTAAAAATGTTTATTTACAGTAAAGTTACACGTTTTACATTTCTAAAGTTTTCAATGAAATTCAGATGGAAAGATGTGTGGGTCTGTCGTGATATGCCTAACATTGATATATATATATATATATATATATATATATATATATATATATATATGAAAGAAGAAAAAATCAATTTTCTAATTTACTGTCGACTGTTAAACGTTAGTATCGTCATGCTTTTGCTCCTCACTACTCATTGACTGTATCGCCCTTTAACTATTGGTCATAAAAACAGTTTCGTGTTAACCATTATTTAGCAAAACCAATTTAAACAACGAAATAAGAGACTGAATATTAAATGTTACAATTTGGTAACTGATTTGTATTTTACGGCTTATCAAACATTTTAGGATTATTTAAAGCAGAAAACTATTTTAGGGCTTGTATAAGAATGGTTAATTTGCAGTTTAGAACTCGCGCTCGGTTTGAATTAAAAATTTCCAGAATACTTCCATTTATGTGTAATTGTACATGCTTCATTCGAATCTGGCTTGATACATTTGATAAAATTTACCGTTTTGGAGTTATCGATAGTGAAATTTAGGATTCATTCGCGTCATTGGTGGCAGCCATTACTGGCGTTGTTTGCATACATTCGCTGCGGAAAGCTAAACGCGGAAGAATGTAGTTAACGTGTTTTTTTTTTTGTTGTTTTTTTTTTACTGATCTTACTTGTCTTAGCTTTTCTCAATAACTGCGCAAGAGAACTATTTACGTACGCACGCTCACTTGTGCGCAATAATCAAGCGAAGGGAATATGACTCATACCTATCCGCAACAAATGTACAATTACACATAAATGTAAGTGTTCTGGAAATTTTTAATGCTAACTAAACGCGGTTGCTAAACTGCAAATTAACCAAATTAATTATATTAATTATTACATTTATAATTATAATTATATGTTTTTATGAATTCATATTGCATCAAAATTTTAAGAGATACTGATTTTTTTAAGATCCAAGTCTTACTATTTAACCCATATCTTGGAGGAGAATAAATGAAGCCATAATGTTTCCAAGGTGATTTGCGCCCAAGTGAATGTAAAAGAAAACTGTTATAAATTCGAACACAACTAGCCGATATCTCCTTCGAATTCGCTGTCTACAAATGTTGCATAGCACTCCCTCTTTTTGGGGATGTCTTTTTGGTCGACGGGGTCGATTCCGTAACAAAGCTGCATTCTTCTCTCTCGGTCGTCCTCTCCAGGTCAGGTGATTGCCATTTGTTCTTTTAGTAGGGAGCCAAAATAAGAACTTCAGCAAAAGGGATTTTTAAACTTATCTGTCGATGTGTACAGTTTTAACTAATCAGTGGAGTCACTCTATCAACCCCACTAAGGAGAAAAGTTCCACGGGACATGAAATAACCACGTCTGATCTCGTCGACGTGCAAAACTTAACTCCCCCAAAGACTTTCTAACTCTAACTCAGGGGTTTTGAGCCAAATACACTGCCACCAAAAAATAATAGTCTGAAACTATTACTTAACATAAAACCACTAACTCATCTAATCTATATGAGAAAAGAAGAAAAGTTTAGCGGTAAGTGATATTGATTCCGTAAATAGTCAAGCAATAAATAGATTTCTTTAAGTATATATATATATATATATATATATATATATATATATATATATATATATAGCCTGATCAAAAATATTGGGACTGTTGCTTTGTTAACAGAGCTAAAGTACACAGGTTGTCCTTGAACACTTTTGTGCATACGCACTAAGTTATAACGTATTCGCTTGTTTCCGTTGTATATAATAGTGCTTGAAAGGAAAGTGTGTAGAATGTGGTCGTCTCAGCATAACACTGGATTTCCATCAGTGACTATGGCTTTTGCAGCAGTTTTAAGCCAATCAGGATATTCACCGGATCCGACAACCAACATATTTCCGCGCATCTCGCTCCTTGTAATTTTTCCTCTTCCCAAAAATTAAATCACACTTGACAGGAACAAGACTTCAAGACGTCGAGGAAATCCATTGGAATGTGACGAGGCACGTGATAGCTAAAAAGGTGTTCCATCAATGGAAACGTCACTGGGTAGTGTGTGGTTTCAGATGGGGACTACTTCGAAGGGGATAAAATGTTGAAATTTATGTTGTAGTTTTATCATTATAGCATCATCGCGGAACTTTTTGATCAGACCTCGTATATATATATATATAGTTTTAAGGTATAATTGATATAATTTATTTATGGAATAGCAGTATAACCCGTCTTCGATCGGGTCTTTCATTACTGGGAATGTAAGTCAGCCCACCCGAAAATCAAAATTCGTAACAACAATTGGGTGCAACTGAGGCACATCCCTAAATGACGGGTTATCAATTTGAATGGTGGGTGGCCTCAGAAAGAGATGTTTTTGCGTTCTCAATCTTGTTTCAGCCTCATGCGTAGCAGCAGTTGAAAAGGCGTTTTTCCTCAGCAGTTGAATCCTTTGATCAGCAGTTTCAGCCTCACGCGCAGCACCAGCTGAAGAGGCGTCTCTCTTCATTCGCTGAGTTCTTTGATCATCATTTTCAGACTCGCGCCCCGAAGCGTTCATGTATACTCTTCTGGAAAGCCGCTGACTACGTTGAACTTCTGAAGTATTATCAATCAAACAAAACAAAAAATCATCGAAATCAGATGAACACAGTGGAACCGCATAAACATCATCCGATCACACAGACAGACGTACACAGAGATTTTGAGAATTATAGATATATAGATAAAAATTGTCAACGATCAAGAATAGAGCGTGTGTAGATATAAATATAAAACTGGACACTGAGTGGTGACAGTCTGTTTCATGTTTGAACGCAATCTTCAGGGTATTTCAATCTTGTATTTTTATTGGATACTCATATTTGATTATACGATCCATTATTTTTTTAAACGGTATTTTCTTTTTGGCTAAGTGATAAATATCTTGCGAATGAATTAAAATCCATTACTTCTTTAGATATTTAATTTGTTTACATTTTGGATACGAAACTGACAAGTTATACCCTTTCGGAAATCTAAACAAAAATGATGGGCTTAAATGAAATTTTACAGCCGCGCCTAATCGATGATAATTTGAGAGACCAAGTCGGTTCTAACGATGGTTTCTCACGCAAAGGGACGCATATATATATATATATATATATATATATATATATATATATATATATATATATATTGTGTATTATATATATATATATATATATATATATATATATATATATATATATTGTGTATTTATATATATATATATATATATATATATATATATTGTGTATTTATATTTATATATATATATATTGTGTATTTATATATATATATATATATATATATATATATATATTGTGTATTTATATTTATATATATATATATATTGTGTATTATATATATATATATATATATATATATATATATATATATATATATATTGTGTATTTAGGCAGCAATTTTTCATTGATGCATGTTTCATTAAATAATATAGACAAGTTTTGTCTATTTATTTTAAATTCGTTTCATATTGTGTGATAAGCTTAATAACATTATCATAGAAAGACGAAAGGAAATCACCATATTTTTAATCCTATCTAAGCTTTCGGCTTTGATAATGAATTAGATAGGATTATATATATATATATTAACTGATTTAAAATGTGTTTTTTCGCTACACATTAATAACCATGTTTCAAAAATGGAAACTAAAAGCTTCGAATTTAATTATGTTATTAAATTAAAGACATTAGTTCCATTTCCTCGTCAAGCGAATTTTGGAGTAACTTATTTTTTTAAAATTTACAGTTTGAAAGGCACGGCAAAGATTCATAATTGAGTGTTTCCAAGGATACAGAGAAACCCACTCATCTAGACAAGGGGTGCTAGATTGTTCAATTTCAAATTTTCTTTGTATCAGTTGATAGTTACATTCGAAAGCGAGGTTATATTTAGGGATGGGTAGGGATGTATTTTTCAACAAATTCTGACATCCGCTAAATGCATGTCATCTGGGTTTTTTATAAAAAATTTATTATTAACGGCAAAAATTCTTACGGCATTTTTTCTATTTGTATACTTAAAGATTTTGGGGGGCTGTTTTAAGTATACAAATAGAAAAAAACTCCTACTACATTCGTGTTTCTTTGATTTTTTTTCTCTCTTTCTCCCTCTTAAATACGGTTTCCCCTCTTTTTTCCTATCCTTTTTAATTTTCAACTTTTGAAAAAAAACCTTACGATTCATTTTTTTTATGAAACTTGTAGTATTGACATGCTCCAGGGACTTTTTCTCTTTGTAGGAGCGAAATGACAATATAAATGGGGTAAAATTGAGTTTCATTTTTATCTAATTCATATATATATATATATATATATATATATATATATATATATATATATATTTCAGTAATAAAAAGTTTCGTAATCCGTATGGATAATCCCAAGGAGGATGTAATCTAGAGAGCTCAATGTTAAATTTCGACCATTTCTGTCATACTCTTCGTCCCCCCTCTCTCCATATCACATTACATCAACTTAAAACTTCCCCTCAAATGGGGATAAAAACTGTATGTAAATTCAAAACATTTTTTCACCCGTGATAGTGCGGTCTGATGAACCAGGTAAAAATCATATACCTGGGGAAATAAATTATAATCAATGGACACTTAAGGTTGTCTGTTTTCGATTTAAATTGAATTAATATATATATATATATATATATATATATATATATATATATATATATATATATATATATATATATATATATATGTGTGTGTGTGTGTGTGTGTGTGAGTGTGTGTGTGCGTGTGTGTATGTGTGTCTGTATGTATGTCTCTGTGTGTGTGTGTTTACAGATATCCTTCTTTGATGCACATTTCATTGAATACGACTGACAAGGTGCTTTTATTTAGTTTTTTATACAATTCCTCATGCGATCTAATATTTTTTTTTCTTTTCGGATGATAAATTATATAAAGACTGTCCGAATGTTCTTTTTATCCGAGCGCTTTCGGCTATACATTTAAACATTTTCAAGGATTATATTTTAACTTTTAAAGTTAGAAATAGTTTGTTGTATGTATGTTTTATAAAATGTTTTCCTTTTTTTGTTTCAAAACACGGTCAAGTTATTATGTCCATGTTCAAAGTTAATATTATTAAGTGTTGGTTTGTTTGTTTTTATTAATAAGGCTTCCATTATTTTTAGCCTTTTTTTGCATGTGGATGATGCTAGTATATTAGTGTTGTGACAAGTATGTTCCGAATAGTGTCCGGTAGGTTTACATGAATATTGAAATGAGATCTAATTGAGCTATTGTCAGAAAGAGTTAGTCTGCGTGTTAAACATGTTGTAGTGTGACCTATATAATTATTTACGAAAGTTGATTGTTGAGGAATACAATTCCTTAATGGACATTTGAATTCGTAAATAATATTTGCCCTATTTAATTTTGTTCTAGGAGGTGAATTATTATTTTTAACTATAAGGTTAGAGGTTTTAAATTTTTTAATAAATAATTATTCTAATTATTTTGCTATTGTCAACTGGTGTTATGCATTATGCATAATGTTCTTAATTCTGCATTCATCCTGTTTATAATTTTCGTTCATCTGATTTTTATAACAAATATTAATATTATTGTTTATGTTTCTATTCTCGCCATTGCTATTAGTTACCAAGATTTATTTTGTAAGAATACAAAATTGTGGCACAAGGCCGAAGAAGGGGAGGGTTTGAGGCTGGTCATCACTAACTATCTTATACCTAGCTAATCAGATTCACGACCCTTTCATGCATTACAATTTCTACATTCACTAAAAGAACTCGTCCGTCAACATACGATCCACCATACACCAAAATACCGCTTCCTCACAAGGGGGGATCTACAAAACGCGGCCCAATCCATACAAATTTTGATGATAAATACCTTCTGTGATGAAAAAATGAGAGGGAAGGGAGATGAACCCAATAATCAATTAAAATATTAACGTAATTCAAATTAAACATAACAGATGTTAGTAGGGCCCGTTCAACCCTCAAAACAGAGAGGCCGCTGTATTCTCCCCATGGGACAAAATCAAGAAGCTCTCTCGCTAAGGGAGGAAATTCAAAATTATTAGGGTGGAAATTCAAAATATAGTATGTATGGAGGGAGGTATTGGAGAAAAGTGACGCAAACTTAAAGTTTATTCGGTACATATTTCTGTATACATTATATATCTGTGTGTGTGTACATGTGTGGATGTGCATCGGTATGTGTGTGTCTTGATGTGGATTCGTATGGAAGCCTATATATGCAAAAAAGTACTTTTATTGTTTCTGTTCTGTTTTCTATTTGTGTTTAGATTCACCAGTTCTAACCTTCCCGACTAAGAGTAACCATGCCTCGAACACTGAAGAGAACCACACTTACCTCCTTCGAATTCCATTTGGTTCCACTCGATCAGCTTCACCCCACGGAACAGACACTCATGAGGACACTTTTCCGTTCATTGTAATCTTAACATGTTCATATCTAGTGTCACCCGTTGTCTTCCACAAAAACTGTCATTTTTTGTAACACTCTACGACATGTAGTCTTCGGTCATTGAAAAGAGTGAACGTCACAGTAAAAAAAATGCTTGTTTAACGTCAGTGTTCGACTCGTTTTCAGGAAATTAATATTTTGTTGTGAAAAAACTCAGGTATTTACATTTGTATAACAACCAATTTTATTCTCCTTTTCATTATTATTTTAAAAACATTTTCTTCTATTCTTGGCAAATCACTGATAATTCGTAACTAAAACCAAAATCTTTATGCTGTATCTAAGATAATTTCCATAAATATATAATCAACGTTGTGATAAAACATTATTTAGTATTTACAACCTTCTACTGCTGTTTTTTTCATTCATTACCTACTGCTGAAAGCGGATATTTCACTATAATTTATTGCAGAATATATATTAAAATAATTATGTGCTTTTTTTAACAATAGAAATAAAACGCCATTGATTTGCGTCTAAGACAAATTTGGATACTCGCAACAAAAAGAAATAACTAAAATAAAATACATATAAAAAATAAATATCTCTTCTCTCAATCACGTTTCATATGCCGGTGTATCTTTTCGAGGGCGACCCCCACATTTTAAATAGCTATTCAATTCTCGACAGCCTGTCGCCCATTGGCGAAAAACCTTCTTTGATGACAACGCAGTTACCCGGCATCCAATTTTAACGGGTCAACTCTTAGGAGATCTTTTGTGATTTTATCCCTCCTTTACAGCTATTTGGTTAGAAAGCAAACGTGTGGCGCAGCCAAACGCTCTCTGGCGCTATTTCTACAAAAAGAATCACAAGTGAAAAAGACTGGAATTCTTCTGAACTGCCATTAACAGTCTCCGATAATAATGGGGCGCCATTTTTATTCTCCAGATTTGGCCAATATTTAGTTTCCTTCGACGATTGTTGTTCTTTCTGTTCCGTTTGTCGGGAACTTTTTTTTTTCCTTAGAGGGATTTTTTTTCCTAGCTTGATTTTTGTTTATTTTCTACTTCAGATTTTTTTCTGCGAATTTTCGTATTTCTTTACAATAATTATTTTAGTTTTTTTTTTATTCATTCTTAACCAGATAAAAAAAAGTCTAGACATCTTTAGTGGCTAGAACCCTTACGCCTACATTTGTAATCAGATTGTTTTTTTGTTTTTTTAATATTCTATTATTTCTTCCACTTACTTATATTCCTTATTTCTCCCTCTCTCTTTCCATCTGACATTCTACTTCTTTCTCTTTCACTCTCTCTTTCTCTCTCTTTATCTCTCTATCTCTCTCTCTCTCTCTCTCTCTCTTTCTCTCTACCCAACCTCATATATACATATGAAGAGAAAGGATAAGGCATAGACCAAGCGAGATATAGATATATCTCAAGGATTTCTAAAATACATATATAGGTACACAACATTGCGTAGATTGAATATTATACTGTAAAAAGTTAAGAAAAGAATCATCTAATGCTGTATATAATCTTTTACGATCAGTCTTTTTTACGTTAATAAATAAGAGATTGCGCTATACGCAAGTACGCTTTTGAAGAGGTAAAAATCATGCATTTTCGGTAACCAGTTGCACTATACACAAGTAATATTATTCTGGCGAGGTTAAAATACATGCAAAAAATAAAGGGTTCGCACTGTACATAAAGTTGGCTTATAAACGAGTATATAAGGAGGCACTGTGGAGTAATGGATAGCGGCTCGGATTCAGGCATTGTCGAGCCGAGTTCGAATTCCAGTCGAATCAATTACGTGCTAATACACTTAGGAAATGTATCAATCCTTTTCTTTCCCCCACAGCTATAGGTAAATAGCAGGACAGACCGGGTTCTATAGCGTTGGATGGCATCTGGTCTACCGCAGAAAGCAAAGGCAACCTACTGCGAAATAAAATCTACCTCGTCAGTCATGTATCGAAAGATATATGATCGCCTACGCGTGTATTACGCATGGCACATAACTGACCGAAATTCATTTACGTGCTAATACCCTTGGGAAAGTTATGAATCCTCTTCTTTTCCCCACAGCTATGGGTAAATAGCAGGACAGACCGTGTTGTAATGCCTTGGATGGCAACTGGTCTGCCGCAGAAAGAAATGGCAAACGAAAAAATCTGGCTCGTCAGTCATGTATCGAAAGATATATGATGGCATAAACGTGTATCACGCATAGTACATAACTGACGGTAAATGTTTTAGGCTACAGACAAAAGTGTTAAAATATTGTTTTCTAAGTATGTAGACAAGTATGGGGACAAAAGGGGACCCCATAGCTAAGCCGTCTATCTCTGTGTAAATGTATCCATGACGGTTATAGAAACACCCTGTTGTGGTACAAAACAGAAGTTTAGGCACAATGCTTGTTTTTAATTCTAGAAATCGTATTAAAGAAAATATACGCTTTCCGGCTGGTCATATTGTTCCTTACTAACATAATGGTCGTCGTCGTCGGCTCCCTGTCGTGTCCGAGTACCGGGTTCTGTCATGAGGCCTATCTTCGTGGTTGATGTTTATGTTTGACACGGTTTGCGAGGCCCAGTCGGTGGTGGAATAGTCGCGGACAATGCTCACAGGGGGAGGACGGGGATCGTTCACATCACTTTCTCCTCCTTCGTCGTCTTGCCTCTTCATTCTCCCTCCTCTTTTCCTCGAAGTCCGCGATAAAATGATGGCGGTGAAAGGATGAAGATAGGGGAAAGAAAAGAAACGACAGAATGCCAGTCGCTGAGGATATTGTTTTAGGTGGCCGTGGCTGCGCGACGGCCACGCACACACACTTGGCCATAATGGTAGAGTTATGGAAAATGGTTATTTTTTTTATATTTTAATTTCCTCCATTATGGGCATTATTATATCAATGGTATAATGATATCGTATTTCACAGACGGAGCGGAATCGCAGTAAGAAAAAAAAAGAATAACATGCTTTGTTTTCAGAGTGACTTTTATATTACTAAGATACGCTCAAAACGATATATACATATTTATAAGTGTTCCACGCAGAGAGAATATAATATGCAGCAGATTAAAGTAAGAAGGAAAGATGCGGTCTTATATTTAATGTGAAGATTATTCTGTGTTTCTGAAGAAACCATGTTTAGGGTTCCAGAATAAAGCGAGCCGATTTCATCTACTTTGTCCCAGGTGAGGACATATTCCACGAAAAGGGAACATCGAGTATTGGGTTTTCTGGAGTTTCTTACTATATCTGGGGACGATATATTCCCAAAGGGGAACGGCAGATTTAGCCTCAATCCGGGACAAGGGGCTGAGGATAAATCTAAATCCTCTTTCATTGAGTCAAGTAAATCTACTGGAATTCCCTTCCACTTTTGTCACTCTATGGAGTGACGTTACTAAGCCGCCGTGAGGGGACGAACGTGAGTATCTTGGCTAAACTGAGATAGGCACCTTTTGTATCCTTACAGATTTCGCTAATATATGATAGATGATATAGGATAGATGATCGAGGAAAATATATGAATATATTGTTTAATAAATAAACGGAGCTTCTCCTATGATATAGTAATACTCTACAATAACGATTAAAATGATTATATATATATATACATATATATATATATATATATATATATATATATATATATATATATATATATATATATATATATATATATATACGTATTACATAGAATAGAAATCCAAATGTACCACATTCGAATAACTATTTCAACCAACAAGAAGACACATACTGGTATTGTCAACCCAGAAGAGTGAAGGAATAAAATAGGAAATTAAAATTTAAACATTACAAAAATAAAAAAAGAAGAAACAGAAAAAGAAAAAAAAGAAAAAAAAAAGGAGAAAAGAAAGGAAGCGGGAGGTTTTAAGTTAATCCAAGTTAATCCAATACCCCGTATCATGGGAGGGGAAGTGAAAGTGTCTGGCTCAAAGAGACAGTTAATATAATCTTGACCTATATTTTCAAATGTTAACATCCAAAGTAAGGTTAAAAATGAATTACAAAATTAAAGACACCGATTTCAAACAATTTTAAAAATTAAAATTGAAAATAGTGAATATTAGTTCTAAACCAAAGAAGAAAAAACATATTTTGTCCGTTTGTAAGACAAAACACAAAATTTTCAAATCTATGCTAGCAAAAATATAAAGAATAATAACTATAAATAGATAGTTTATAGGAAGAAAAATAAAAAATATTTAAAATTTAAGATTTTTAAAAAATTTATGAAGATTTTTTATTACATATAATAATATATATATATTAAATTTTAGATTATTTTATTGCCTATATGTATATATATATATTTTATTACATATATATATATATATATATATATATATATATATATATATATTATTACCTATATATATATATATATATATATTACCTATATATATATATATATATATATATATATATATATTTTATTACCTATATATATATATATATTACCTATATATATATATATATATATTTTATTACCTATATATATATATATATATATATATATATATATATATATGTTTGTGTGTGTGTGTGTGTGTGTGTGTGTGTGTGTGTGTGTGTCTGTGTGTTTGTTTATGTGTGGACGCCGATGTCGACAAGGTCTTTAGTGCATGAACTCTCAATCTTTAGGCCAGAAAATTGCCTTGCAACATGAAACAGACTATCTTCACACGGTATAGACACCAGTATCCAAACTTCTTGTAATTATAGAAGCTCTATTTCGGATATTAATCCTTTTCACGCTATAATTATAACATACATTATATATTATCACTGATATATATATATATATATATATATATATATATATATATATATATATATATATATATATATATATATATATATACTAGCTTAAAAACTGCCCTATCTGGCAGCATTTAAGCTAGCTCGTTTGGAGGGCTCTTCATTGAACCTTTCCTCAAAATACGATAGACAATAATAAACTACAAAAGAACTCAAAATTCATCGCTACATTTAAGTATTGTATTGATGGAATAATCCATACTAACCTCTCACCCCTCCGGTATAATCCACTTTAAACCAAAAATCACCTATCAACCAATCAACACTCTAGTTTCAGCAAGCGAGACTTCTCATTGGCTCAGACCATTAGAAATGTAACAAACAAATATCTTTTCGCGCCTAGCGCTCTGGAGCCAAATTTCTGGCCCAAGACTCTATAAATAGAAGAATCTGAAACGACTCAAACAGTCAGACTTTCACCCCTGGAGAGATTCCAAATTAATCCACGCAAGTGAAAACCTTGACCAACTACACATTTGCCGCGCAAACTTCTCTGACTCAGCAAACAACAACCACGCTCTCTCAGGAACAATTTCTAGTAATTACTTACAATACATAAAAAGTGATATTTACTCCCTACTAAATAAGTATTCGTAAACAATCAATCAAACATCCAGACAACTAAAGGTACACAACTCCTACCAATTTTGAACAATAACCTAAACAAACTTACGCACACACACTATTGATTGAACTCGCACAGAGGACATTTCTGTACATAACCAAATACTTAGTTTAATTTTACGAAAAAATCTTTATAAAAGCTTCACACACGCTGAAACTTCACAAAAATACTCTACACAATCTAATTGAACCATCCTCATTTATCAAAAAATATTCAACCCAACTGTATATGTCAATTGTATATAAATCAATGTTATTGTTACACTTTTAATTATCTTTGTCTTCACTCTGAATTTTCATGCATGATTTGTTTTCAATGTTCCTTTTACCTTTTAATTTGTTGTGGACGAATGTTTAAGAACACCGACATCATAAATCCTTCTGATAACTAAAAATACATTCACCAGTCTGAAACAGTATTAATATTCCATTTATCTTTTAAAAGTTCAACAACAATTCGTCTGTCGCTACTTAATTTAAAGGCAGTTTGATGTACGTAGGTCCTTAATTTCCGTACGAACAATTATTTTTTATTTTATTTGTGACTTTCGATTATTCCGCAACTTTTTTTGTAAATTATAAAAATTGATGTCTTACAAAAGCTTCATCGAAATAACATTGCAGTAATGAAAATTTGAGAAATCCAAAATGTCAGGATTGCAGGAGAGAGAGGGGGGAGAGCGCGGGGGAGGACGAAAGAGTGGGAGGGAGAGAGGGGGAGGGAGAGAGGGGGAGGGAGAGAGATTTATAAATTTAAAAAGAAACCATAATTTAATAAATATTTTGTTAAAGAAGACTGAAAAATGTACATTTGTTTATTTTTTTATAAATGTTATATACATGTAAAAAATTTCTGGCAAGTGTAAAACTTATCAAAAATCCTCGTAGATATAGAGAAAATATATAAACTACAATTGTAAAAAAAAACATTTACAACATATATATATATATATATATATATATATATATATATATATATATATATATGTTTGTGTGTGTGAATCATCCGTGGGCAAAAAATGTTTTATTTATAGATATGTTTGTTAAAAATGAATATCTCTAAGAAATCTCTATATTTTAAGTAAAGAATAAAAACATGATTCATATTTTCTTATTTTGGATTTGACAAATACATAAAAATCATTTTCCAGGGAATGAATATTTGATAGAAATGTTCCTTGGCACCTATTCATTAAATACCTTCTTCTTCATAATACACACACACACACACACACACACACACACACACACACACACACACACACACACACACACACATAATTATATATAGAGAGAGACACAGACGGGGAGAGAGAGGGGTCGTTGGAAATTTGGGCAGAAATCATTCTTTAATAAATAGTAGACAACCCTACTAATAAGTAAAATGATGATTTTTTTTCTCTGTTCTACACAGGGCCATTCTTTGGGCGGTTTATATTAACAGTCTATATTTCTGAGATGAGGTATTATGTACATTATTTACATTATTCGGACTATTGTCCTCATCCTTGTCGCCATATTTATTACAACGTTTCGGCCGTTGTACGCTCCGGCCTCCTTCAGATGGTTTGAATGTCGAACTAAACCCTTTATTTCGCTCACTGGGGTAGACTGTTCTAGTTCCACGTGCCATGTTTAATGGATGTCAGTTATCAGTTATCTCCTGTTAATTTTCCCTCTGGTATTTGCGTAGAATATAACGAACCGAACGGGAATTAGAACACTGCTGTCTGATTAAAAATTCTGAGCTATTATATATTACAACACTTTCATCTTACGGCACTTGGCAATTCGAGACGGTCACCGATCTAGGTAGTGAACAGGCTCGACATTGCTTAACTTCGGTGATCGTACAGGTACCGGTGTTTCAATATGATGTGGCTATAAGCATATTGAAAATATGAATGGTTCTGAAAAATTCTCGGCATGGCAAAGAAAACCATTCAAAACATCTGATAATTGTTTATTTGGTCATTTTACGTAATTAGAACAAGAGGAGTCAGTATCTCGTAGACATTATTTACATTATTCGCATTATTGTCCTCATCTTTGTCGCCATTTTTATTACAACGTTTCGGCCGTTGTACGCTCCGGCCTTCTTCACGTGGTTGGAATGTCGAACTGAACCCTTTATTTTGTTCACTGGGGTAGACTGTTCTAGTTCCATGTGCCATGTTTAATGGATGTCAGTTATCAGTTATCTCTTGCTAATTTCCCTCTGAAAGTTCTCACTGCTTTAACCGGGTATTGAACTCACACTCTTTGGGTCCTGTCACTGGATCTAACTAACGTCTTTATCCACTGTGCCATGTGTCCTTGAACTAGAACAGTTTACCCCAGTGAGCGAAATAAAGGGTTCAGTTCGACATTCCAACCAACTGAAGAAGGCCGGAGCGTACAACGGCCGAAACGTTGTAATAAATATGGCGACAAAGATGCGGAAAATAGTCCGAATAATGTAAATAATGTACATAATACCTCATCTCAGAAATATAGACAGATATCTCGTAGAGTTTTCAAGATTCCTCGTATCTCATATGTTCACCTGTATTTGAATAACATTTACTCTGTAAAAATGTACACATAATATATATAATATACACATACGTAACCTATTCATAAATCAATACACCTACCTTTGATTCTCTCTCTCTCTTTCTCTCTCTCTCTCTCTCTCTCTCTCTCTCTTTCTGGCAATCTATTTCTCGGCCTACTTATCAATCTATCTATCTATCAATATATGTTCATATGTAACTTAGTCTGTCTATCAAAGTCTTTTCGTATCTATTTACCTACCTGTAATTCTCTCTATGTCTGTTTATCACAGTATGTTTTTATCTTTCTAGCTATCTGATATATTCGTAAACAAATGGAAGAGAATTAGGAACGCAACATACCAAGCCAAGTAAAGTCAAAACCAGACGAACTTGATATTCAATATCTAAGTTTGAAGTCAAGAAACAAATATTATTTTATATTACATGGCATTAAAATTATTGGCACAGATCTGTGCATTAAATATCCGAAAATATTTCACGCTCCCAAAATAATACTATCAAATCAAAAACGAAAATTAGCAAAAACACCAAACAAAACCAACACTTTAATGGAAAGATAGAAGACAATCAAACAATGTCTAAATGTATTGACACATGTTATTTTGATGATTATTAACAAATTCGTTATTATGATGAGTAATAAAAATATATTATTTTAATGATTAGTACCAAACACGTTTTATACAGATTATTAAAAAAGAAGCTCATGATTATTAGTAAAGATATTATCATGATGATTATTAAAAAAGATGCTATTATGATGATGATTAACATAAATGATTTTATAATGAACATTAATATAGATGCTATTATGATGATTATTTAAAAAGACTTTATTATGATTACTATTAAGAAATATGCGATTATAATGATTATTAACAATGATGTTATTATGATGATTATTAACAAAGATGTTATTATGACGATTATTAAGAAATATGTTATTATGATGATTATCAAAGACGTTATTACGATAATTATTAATTTATATGCTATTAATACGCTTATTAACAAAGACGTTATTATGATGATTATTAACAAATATGCTATTGTGATGATAACTAACGTAGATGTTATGATGATTATTCAAACATGCTATGATGATAATTATTAAGAAAATGCTACTATCATGATTATGATCAAAGACGTCATTATGAGTATTATTAACATATATGCTATTATGATGAGTATTAAGATAGACGTCATCATGATGATTAGTAAGAAATATGCTATTATGATCATTATTAATAAAGATACTGTTATGATGATTATTAACAAAGCAATTTTTATGATAATTATTAACGAAGACGTTATTATGATAATTATTTTCTAAGAGGTTATTATGTTGGTTATTAATAACGACTTTATTATGATGATTATAACAAGACTTTATTATTAATATTATTAAAAGATGCTATTTTGATGAGGTTTATCAAAGACATGATTATGAAGATAATTAGCAAAATGCTATTACGATAATTATTAACAAGAATTTATAAGGATCATTATTAAAAAATCTGCTATTCTAATAATTAATAATTACCTCAAAGATGCTATTTTAATGAATATTAACAAATATGCTATAATGGTTATTATTAACAATGTCGTTATTCTGATGATATGTAACAAACCTGATATTTGCTCTTATGATGATTATTAACAAAGACGTTATTATGCTGATTATTAAAAAGATGCTATTATGATGATTATTAACAGTGATATTATTATAATTATTATTCATGGGGGTGTTAGTATGATCATTATTAAACTTGGTTTTATTATGATGCGTATTAGCAAAATGTTATGATGATTATTAACAAATATTTTACTATGATGACGATGGACAAATATTTTATTTTGATGATTAAAAAAATTATAGTGATGAGCATTAACGTCTTCTTTTACAGTTACCCGTCAAATATCGGTCCTAGCTTTGTCAGAAAAATCTGTAGTGGACAAACCATATTCATACAGATACACATTGAGGGGGGGGGGGTTGAGTGTGTGTTTTATAAATATATCATCTAAATATGTTAATCTGTATAATATATACATATATGTGCAATGCATGCATATGGATTTGTTTTCCAACTTGTAAAGCCCTCATGTTCTATTCACCTCCTTTAAATCGCCGTGTATATAACCGTTTTATTAATTGTCGCTTACTATCATTTTTGCTTCTTTCTACCAGGAGTAGAGAAATACTCACAAAATTAAATCATCTTTTGAAAAAGTTTTGGCTATAATGTCATGAATTTACGTAATCGCAATTCATCCATTCCTTTTCTTTTTATTCAAATGGTGCGCATGAAATATTAACTTTTAAGTTCTCAGAGAAAGGCAGAATTGAAAACGCTCCAAAATAATACCACTGTTCTTATTTAAATAATATGGGAACAGGAAGAAGGTAGTCAGAAGCGACGATGCCTATTCTGACAGTTAGATTCACACCTTTTTCTATAGTATCAGCATAAAGTGAATACAACCACCACAGCCGGAATTTCAAGCTGATTTCATTTTCATTGCTTTTGACCGTAAGTTAGATAGATAGTGTAGAGAATGAGATAGATAGATAGATAGATAGATAGATAGATAGATAAGGACAGACTGAAAGAGATAGTAAAAGTTATATAACGAACAGAGATATATAGATAGATAGATAGATAGATAGATAAGGACAGACTGAAAGAGATAGCAAAAGTTAGATAACGAACAGAGATAGATAGATAGATAGATAGATAGATAGATAGATCTTGCTGTTTTACAAAGACTGCTGAGTATTCTGTTGAGTTGAATAACAGCCTGTACATTTTAATCTTACGACGAAAGACGATACTAACGAAAATATTATATTTCGTTCATCACATATTTCATTCCCTCACAAGCAAGGCGATAAAAGCTTCTAGGGTACAAGTGGTTACTGGGAGTGAATATAAAAGAAAACAGGAAATTACAATTGACATTGCATTTACATGTTTGATGATTGTAGACAGAAAAGTAGGAAGCGAGTTCCATAAACGAGAAGTGCGAGAGAAAAAACTATTCGCAATTAGGAATTTCAAAAGTTAAATTATGAGTCATAGCTGCCAATCTTGCACTATGCATAAAATCTTGATCAAGGTACAAAAGAAGAATTCTCATGAGAAAAATTTCGGTGAAAATATGTTTAGAATTGAGATTTTTCTATAAATATGTTCATTGCAACTTTTGTGAGATTTCTTCATCAGTTTCAGACTCGGTAAGTATTCTGTTGACACAATGTACACCTGTCTTAATAGGAAGTCCGATAAATCAAATTGGCACCTGATCACGAAACCAAACTTTAATCTATTATTAACTGGTGTAAGAAATGGCTGCTAACCCTGCAAGAGAGTAACTCACTGCTCCTTCTTGGTCACTCGTTTTCCACTGACACGTAACGGAACGACTGCCATAGATTAATTGCCAAGTCTGCTGCATTTGAAGACGGATCTCTATCTCTTACTAGACAGAAAATGGGGTGAAAGCGACCGAAGGAGAGACGACTGGTCAGAATCGATAACACTGCAGATTATTCTTTAGATTTTGTCCAGGATCTGTAGGTATTTAGCAGGAGTAACAGACAAGAAATCTCGGCAACTTTGGTAGACTTATAACGGTGAAAGATAGATTTTGACGAGAAATATGCAGCTAATGTAATGAGGCAGCAATATTTGAAACAAAATATAAAATTAGAATAAAAATGATTAATCGGACAATATCAAAAACCGAATAATGGTAAAATTGTTTGGATTAAAAGAAAATATCCGTAATCCATATACCGGCAGCAAAACGACTGAATGCATAATATAGAGAGGATGTAAGACAAGGTCGTGTTTTCACTCCGGTCTTATTCAACATGTAAGCTGAGCTGTTTGTCAAAGAATTAGAAGTCCTGCCAGCATTCATTAATGGCGGCCATAATCTTAACCACATACGATAAGCAGATGACACTGGATTCATAGCAGACAGCGAAAAGGAACTGACAGAAAAATTAGAGATGGTAGTGAAGAAAAGTACCAAGAAAGGAATAAACATCAATTGCAAGGCAGAATACATGGTTCTTAATAAAAAAGAAACTGCCTTACATACAAATTATAAATTGGAGATACCAAGATCAAACAAGAAGAAACATTTTAAATATCTTGGACGTCGTGGGTAAGATGAAAAAATATGTCCAACTTCAAGGCAGCTGATCAGGAGGTTTTGATGAATGTGGAAACCCTCTTAATTCCTAGTGTTCCCAGGTCCACACTAACCCGGGGTTGTAGCACCGGTTAGGGTCCCAAATATGGATAAATAGTTAACCACCAAAATGGGGTTAAAACACCACGAAAGTGCAAAAATAGGTTTTAGTACCAGAAATACTTTGTAAAAAAATTACCAGAAATAAATGTTTGAAGAAAAAATATTACCAGCAACACATTATTACCTGCTATACATTTCTGAAAAAAATATTACCAGCATTAAAAATCTTGTGGACATTAAATAACCCATTGAGGTTGATATGCCGTAAAACAAACCAAATCAAACTAAACTAGTTGGGGTTCCACCTATGGGCAAATAGTGAAAAGAAAACACTATGAAAGCATAAAAATACAACTTTATAGAATGATCAAAAATACATTTTATCTGTAGTTGAACACATACAATTACGTTTAAAATACATTCAGCTGAAGCCATAACGTTCTGTTAAAATATTTATGATTGTCATTAAATAAACCATAGAGGTTGCTACACCACTAAACAAAATCAACCAATCAACCAAATATCTTGGAAGTATATCTTTGAATAAAGAATGGAAAGTGTGGCACTGAAATCCGAAGCCGCATTGGCATAGCGAAAGGTGCCTTGACAAAGAGAAGCAAAAAAATACGTTTACGGAATTTTTATGTAATATCAGTCATCTTATATGACAATAAATGTTTGATAATCACCACACAGATGAAGAACAGACCTGGAGCAACATCAATATGGTTCTACTGAAGGATACTGAGAATACCATGGACGGAACCTGTGAGCTCTGACGATGTTTTAATTAAAATGGAATAACAAAGGAGACATACGTAACTCCAGACAGAGACAGATGAAATTTCTAGGGCACATAATCATAAAAGACAGTTTGGAAAATCTGATACTCACAGGACAGATTGAAATCAAGAGGGAAAGAGAAAAAACACATAACCTACTTAGTGAGCTCAAGTAAATGGATGGTGGAACAGGGTTTAGGGGAAATAGCAAAACGAAAATGTTTTATTAAATAACGACAAAGTACAGGATATTGTGGCGATCCATGATTGCGAACGTCCTGAATGAGAACGGTAAAGAAGAATAAGAATAATGATGTACAATAATCATTACGATATTATATCAGAAATATTATTAGGAACCATGTCTAAAAGTGGTTAAATAAGAATAAACATGTGGTATAAAAATGATATTCACAAGGCAACAGTGACAGAGGTAAACAAAGCGTAATCTACCGAGCAGAACAAGGTTTAGGAGATAAGTTTTCCTATCGCCCGGTCAGTAATCCTCACCCTTCTCTTACACAGGAGTAGAGGCTCATCCCTTATTTCTTGTTTAGAAAAGGGTTCCCGGATCCTTTTCTATTCTTTGGCCCCTGCAGTGGTGCTATTGTGGATCTCTTGTGATGTGTACAGTTTGTGGTAACGTCTCTTCAGGTACCCTCTGAGGGTACCGGGTCGGCAGTTTTCTTGTTGCTGTTCCCGACAGGTAGGTAAGAGCCCGAAAGCTTACATAGCGTCTTGAGAGGCTGCTCTGATCAAAAGTTGCATAACATCGGAGTTCTTTCAGTGCCAAGATACGCATGGAAGGATGTCCCTGCACGCACCTCCGCTGGGCAACCCTGCAGCCACATTATGTCGCAGTCTGCGCCAGTTCCTATCTGCCAATATCACATACGTTGACCGTCTGCTACTATTACACTAGGCCTTTTCATTACCAACATAAATCAAAAGGACCACAAACAATCAAAAATGTGAATCTAAACCAGGTAAAATTAATCACCTAAACCCTTTAAGATTTCCTTCTCCACAATCCATGATATTCGAACCAACTTCTGCAGTGTGGAATCGTTCCTTTACGAAAAGTCTCCTGATATACTAGCTTTCTGCGTGAGTAACGTTAACACGTCAATCACTTCCTCTGTTTCGCGATTCTCAGCTACCTTCCTCTCCTTAGAAGGTGTCTAAAATTCACATGCATGGCCTGGGAGTTTATGTCCGCGATCATCTCCCGTTTGCTAGGAAACTCTCTCTTGAATCTACAAATTTAAGATTTCCTTCTCCACAATCCATGATATTCGTACCAACTTCTGCAATGTGGAATCGTTCATTTACGACAAGTCCCCTGATATACAAGCTCTCTACGAGACTAACCTTACCTCGTCAATCCTTTCCTCTGATTTCACGATTCCCGGCTACCTTCCTCTCCTTAGAAAGGAGTCTAAAATCCACATGCATGGCCTGGGAGTTTATGTCCGAAATCATCTCCCGCATGCTAGGAAACCCTCTCTTGAACCTCCAGATCATTCATATAATTGTATCTGTCTATCTCTCCTCAATTCAGTAAGCTATCTCTTCTTTCTTTGTCTTTCCCCTTCCTCTCAAGACTGTGATGTATTCGATAGCATTTCCGATAATATTGACATGGCCATCTCTCTATATCCGCCGTTCTGGGTACGACGTTAAGCTGCATCCAACAGCAAGGCCTCTGATCAGGAGGTTTTGAGGAAGCGTGGAACCACCTTTTAATTGCTGGTGTTCCGAGGTCCACCCTGACCCGGGGTGGTAGCACCTGTTGGGGGTCCCAGCTATGGGAAAATAGTGAACTTCCTAGTCTTTTCCAGCACATCGAAACAATGATGTTGCCAACTACACTTTTTTGAAACCATGATGTTACCAGCTATACGTTTGTGAAACAATGATGTTGCCAGTTTTTGAAACCATGATGTTGCCAGCTATACGTTTTTGAAACAATGATGTTGCCAGCTATACGTTTGTGAAGCAATGATGTTGCCAGCTATACGTTTTTGAAACAATGATGTTGCCAGCTATACGTTTGTGAAACAATGATGTTGCCAGTTTTTGAAACCATGATGTTGCCAGCTATACGTTTTTGAAACAATTATGTTGCCAGCTATACGTTTTTGAAACAATGATGTTGCCAGCTATACGTTTTTGCAACAATGATGTTGCCAGCTATACGTTTTTGAAACAATGATGTTGCCAGCTATACGTTTTTGAAACAATGATGTTGCCAGCTATACGTTTTTGATATATTTAGTAAATACTGGATATGGCATTAAATAACCCTTAGTGGTTGATATAACATAAACCCCAAACAACCAATCTATATCCGTTTGCACACATATTCGTGTTCGGTGACTTTAAAGCCCACCATACCATGTGGCTTAAACCCTCTGTAACTGACCCCTCTGGTATCCAAACCCTTAACTTTCCAATCACTCAATCCCTCACGCAAGTAGTTGACTTTCCTATATGTTTTCCTCGTAATCCTGACAGTAGCGCTTCCCTTCTCGATCTCTGTTTTACCTCCATCCATGACTGTTGTCGCGCAACGCAGCTATGTCCTCTTGGCAGCTCTTATCACACCGTAGTGTCTATTAACTTCTCCTGCCACTCCCCCTCCAACCAACAACCTCTTACTAACAGAATATCTTTCTGTTATCAACGCGCATACTGAGACTCGCTCCGTCACTTGGAATGTGGTTTTTAATCACTCCGTTCAAAAATGTGTATCTGAGTTCCCCTCTTGGTTAAAGTTGGCATCGAAGCTTTCATCCCAGCAAGAAATAATAAAGTTAAATCGCGTCTATCCCCTTGTTTCTCAGCTGCTTGTTCAGCTGCTATAGCCCATAGGAATCATTAATTCCGTCTGTACCGGAGCGACATATCTGATTGCAACAGACGTCTCTGGCCCTGTTCGCAGTGAGTGCAAGCGTGTCCCGAATGAAGCAGAGTTACTATTTGCTGATAGTCGGAAACAACGTATGGCATCTCGCACGTTTGTTTCTAAAGATTATTGGAGGCTCTGCAAGAGCGTGCTGAACAACAGCAAATCCACAACCCCTCTTCTATTCAATCAATTCGAAGTCCGAACTTCTACAGCTGATAAGACTGAATAATTTGCTCTGTAATTCTCATCCAACTCCACACTCGACTCATCCGGAATGCTTACAGTTGATTCCCCTCCTAGAACTGAGGCTCTAATGAGATGAGCATAGCCCTGTCGATTCTTCCTACATTCTTTCTGATCTACATCAACGATCTTCCCGATGTCATCAGTTCCCAAGTAAGCATATAAACAGACGACACTATCATTTACTACGCTCTGAATTGTACATCTGGCATTGCGTACAAAGTTAACTAAGCAGTTGGTCTAGTAAAGGACCTCCAGTCTGTGATTGACTGGGGCAGGAAATAGCTTGTAAACTTTAATGCCTCGAAACTGTTCTCATTTATTCACCATAGAGAAAACTCCCTGCCTCCTATCAACATAGCTGATACTCAACTTCACGAGAGCGTCTCTCTGCGCCATATTGATCTCACTTTTTCCAGACCACAGGTGGAACAACTACACTGAAACAATGGCTTCATCTCCAGCAAGGACATTTTGTTCTCTGTGTCGCGCCAGAATATTTTTTCTCTTTTGAGTCTATTCTTCAAATCTACAAATTTACCATTCGTCCTTACATTGAATACATTTGCCATATATGATCTGGTGCCCAAGCGGTTCATTTCGATGTTCTCGACAAAATCCAAATAAGCATATACAATATAATAGGTCCTGACCTGGCATCTCAACTCCAGTGACATTCTCACAGACGTGACGTGGCTTCCCTCTGTCTTTTCTACAAATATTTTCGATGGAACTGCTCTGACGTGCTATTTTCCCTTGTGCTCCAACTGTAAGAATTTAAACGTGCTACTAGGTTGGCATCTCGATCGCATCGAAACAGTTAAATGTAACCGCCTTTTCTACTCCAACAGCTTCTTCTCTCGCACTTCCATACAGTGGAACTCCCTTCCTCTTAATCGCTTCTCTGATAATTATAATCTTCAAAAATTTTAATTTAATGTCAATCGGCATCTTCTAATGCCTTGATCTTTCTCTTTATCCTTTCTTTAAGCACCTCTCTTTACTCTTACTTTCACTCTCTATAATCCCTTGCGTGCTAGTGATACTCTCGCCTTGATTGGGGGGGGAGGAAATGCTTAAAAAAGTAACAAAACAACATTTTCTAAAAGCTACAGAGGATATGAAATTTTTGAAGGCCATGATGGCAAACCATCTGAAGGGACAGTGTACATAGAACAAGAAGGGCTTGACTCTTGCTTCATCTGCAGTATACACATGTAGGTAACTGTTATGGTAATTTACCCACGCAGGCATGGACTCTCCCAGCTATAAATAGGAGCAGGTACTGCCTTTTGGAGATTGAAGTTTCCAGCAGTACATCGCTGACAGTCGGACAGAACATTCTTGCTGTAACACTCTCGTTTGTATATGTTTGTATTACTGTTTCTGTTAATATATTTGGTTAATTCAGTTCCTCTCCTGTGGCATTATTTCTGAGCCTAACAAGGTCACAACAATAGCATATGTTTGTATTAATCATTGTCACATTAAATTGGCACCGTTTTTACCATATATCTAAGCGATGTATTGTTATGAACTATATCTTTGGAAATCAAATCTTGTACTGAAATATGTAGTAGAATATACTAGTTTGCATCTGAAATAAAAGGAAATACTCTGAAAAAAATATTAAAACAATATATACGGTAATAAAGGGATGCCAGGAAGTTATGGCTTAAAATACAAAAATCTGTCTTTTGCCAAATGAAAAATGGAAGAGTACTATGATTACTGTCAGATCAGGCAGATAAGTGTGATTGTCTGCTGGCAACTATTGATGAAATAAATTTAAAAATATGAAAACTGAAAATGAACAGTTGAAAAGAGAATAATGTTAGAGTATGTGAAGGCCAGAGAATAGTCAGCCAATTGGTCGAGTGACTCGTGAGTGGGGCATACTAACAGTGATGGATTGCCTTTGTCTGTTTTTTGAATATAAGTTCAAAACGGCGTGAATTCAACAGAAGGTCTCTAGAATACAGACGTGGTGATATGCCTCCCACACACAAGTTTGCGACCGGCTAATACCACGCTGAGCCAAACTTCCTGTCAACTCAGTCTTACTTTACTACTGCCTCTTAGAATCCAAGCTATCAGGCTTAATGAAACGAATATATATATATATATATATAATTGTGTATTTAGGCAGCAATCCTTCTTTCATGCACATTTCATTAAAACGACTGACAAGGTGCTTTTATTTAGTTTTTTATATAATTTCTCGTGCGATCTAATAATGTTTTTCTTTTCAAATGCTAAATTATATAAAAACTGTCCGAATGTTCTTTTTATCCGAGCGCTTTCGGCTATACATTTAGCCATTTTCAAGGATTATATTTCAAATGTTAGAATTAGAAATAGTTTGTTATATGTATGTTTTATAAAATGTTTCATTTTTTTGTTTCAAAACACGGTCAAGATATTGCTAAAAACAAACAAACCAACACTTAATAATATTAACTTTGAACATTGACAACAATTTGAACAAAGCCAGCACGCGCCAGCCATCGGCCACGATGACATGACTTCATGCCAACACAGCTTTCGACGGCCCTTAAAATTCCGTCTACGCAATTTCCCTCACAAGGCTTGTGTCAGCCCGTGGTATGGTTTTTCATGTTGTGCAGTTCAATTTATATTACAATGAATCATTCATACAAAAATCAGATTAGTAAAGATAATGATATAAATGGCGAAAAACATCTTCGCAAACAAATTTATAAAGATTACATTAACCCACGAATCTCTAGATGAATATTATGATCCCTTTTTTTAATAAATGCAGGTGGTATAAGGTCTTTTTTTCGCAAGTACTTTAATCTGTTCATACAGACATCGTCAGGCATGGAAATTAGTTTGTTGTTGTTTTTTTTAATACATCCAGGTAATAACGGAACACGAAAGATTAGATTTGAATCGAAAGATGTTTTTTAGAATTGTGTTATTGTTAATGGATAAGAAATTGTTTTTTTTTGTTTGTTTTTTTAGCGTGCGGTTGCAACTCTCAGATAGAATTTATTTGAAAATGTAAGATAGTTCGTTGTTTTACTAATATGGTAATAGGAGAATTCTTTTGTTTAGTAGTTTTTCAGTCGATGTGGCATGAACTTTACTAATCTGCTTTTTGTATGAATGATTCATGACATATATATATATATATATATATATATATATATATATATATATATATATATATATATATATATATATATGGTGGATATAGACATGTAAAAAAGCATCTGAAATGGGCAGAAGATAACACGGATGACTCTCGTGCTACCATTGATGGCCTTGACGGGTTGAGCAAAGGTTGGGTCGTAAACAGACGACATCGTTATCACCGCTCGAGACGCCAACAAGAAGGAGGGGCATCATGATTTGGACTGGTATTAGTGAAGATATCATGGTTGGTCTGTGTAAAATGCCTGACGGTATTAAAATGACTGCCATAGTCTTCCTGGGAGAGCTCCCTGAACCTTGGTTAAAATAGCAAAGGAACGCATTCAGGTGAACCATGATATTTAAGCATGATAATGCTGCCTTACATAAAACTACGGAGTACATGCAAAAGTTAGATTTCTGTGTACCTCGGAAAATGATATGGCCGGCAAATTCTCCAGACTTAAAACCAATGGAAAACTTGTGGGTCCTTCTGAAGCGACGGCTTTAGAAGAATGGGCGCCAATTTAGAAGCAAGGAAATTTTGGGGTAGACAATAGTGAATGTAACACGTGAAATTACATCAGAGGATATACAGAAATTGACATCTTCGATGAACCAGCGTCTTTTCTGTGGCATTTAAAGGAGAGGATCACATATCACTTAAGAACCAGCTCCACTCTTATTTTTAACTCTGTGTACTTGTTGATTACTATTTATTTCATGTCGGTTACTGTATGCATCCATGAGAATCTGCATTTGAAGCAATTAAATCGTGATTTTCTTGTTTACATTACTTCTAATGAGACGTCGCTAATAATTTGGAACAATTGTAATTTAAGTAAATTAGGTAAATTATCGTAGTTTCTGTGTAATTTGGAAGAACTTTACACTTTATACAAATGTACGTGCATATAACAGTTGGCATCATTTGATGAAAATTTCGTTAAATTGCAACGTGCAGATTTGGAGAAAATGTAAAAATATCACCTCTTTAATAATTCATTAAACAGTATATATATATATATATATATATGTATATATATATATATATCTATAAAGACATTTATAATATGTTTAACGTTCTTTTTATAGATACAAGTATTTAAGCAAAAATTTTAATGTATTTTGCTTAAATACTTGTATCTATAAAAAGAACGTTAAACATATTATAAATGTCTTTAAATAAATTGTCGGACTATGTCCAATTCAAAAAAAAAAATATATATTTAGGTTACGAAAAACTAGGTAATTCGTATGGGTAGAGCCAAGGAAGATAAAATCCTGAGAGCTCAATATAAATCAGAGCTAAAAATTTAAATAAAAACAGACCACTTTAAGGTTCCATGTAAAAAGTTATTTCACCACAGCCCTTTTAAAGGACCGCGGATCATCAGACTTTACTTCCAAAGGTTGAGACGAAAAATCTTTTTCGTTTCAACTGTTTTTATTTAAATTATATATATATATATATATATATATATATATATATATATATATATATATATATACATTTAAAGACATTTATAATATGTTTAACGTTCTTTTTATAGATACAAGTATTTAAGCGTTAAACATATTATAAATGTCTTTAAATAAATTGTCGGACTATGTCCAATTCAAAAATATATATATATACATATAGATATAGATAGATATATATGTGTGTATGTGTCTGTGTGTGTGTGTATGTGTGGTCAATGTTTCCATGTTTAAATTGGTATTAAACAAAAATGTTTGGATAATTTTTGGATAAATCTATACACTGGTTCGCAAAATAGCAGGGAATATGCTTATGTACTCACAATGACATGTGACATGTGTGTTCCCATAATATCTGCTTTCCGCTCACTCTGAACTGCATAAGCGCAGACCGCGACTACTAAATAATCGCGAACGGAGGCCTATGGCTATAATTGCCCGTGCATATCAAACAGGTTAGGATTGATTCTTTTCTATGGCTTATCAAAGTTTTGCTGATTTTTTAAACCCAGGAAATATTTTTAGATTGTAAGAATGCTTGGGAAATAGTAATGATTTTTTCTGATACAAGTTCTACTAATTAACCCATAGCTGAGGGGATATGAGATAGATTCCTACATTTCCCAAGGGGATTTGCGTCTAAATAAATACAACGAACACAAGTGGAATTGGAGCTCAGCTCTACGATTTCCAATTCCATTAGACCAACACCGCATCCACGTTTTCAACACCTTGTATTCGCAAGCGTTCACCCGCATCGGCTCTACGTTGCTTAACTTCAGCGATCTTATAAGAACCGGTAATTTAACGAGATATGACAATAAGCTTTGAATGATTACAGGACGTTTGCAGATGAATAGAGAAGAACAGAAAGGAAGAGACTTGCTTCAAGTAATGCGAAGACCAAAAGCTTAGCTTAGACGATTAATGATTGAAATCTTGATGATGATCATGGGATCTCAAGAAGCGCATATTCAGAGATAAAGTGCTAAAATTACAATTAATTATAAAATAGATACGTTCACCTATCTCCCGGTTCAGACTCCTTGCTCTTCTTTTAAACAATAGTAGAGGCTTATCTCTTTTTTCCTGTTTACTGTCTTCATATTACCTTTTACTTCCAATAAACTCTCGGCTCTCAGTCGCATTATTTTATTACTTGGGGTGAAATGATGAAAAATAGACCTGAATTTGGTATGGATCGCCGGATTATATATTTTGTATTTATTTATTAATAAATATTTTTATTCCACTTCGACTGATACCTTTAACAATATATATTATTGCAGGAGAAACATTATTCGTCAGGACTCACATGATATATTCGGGCTAACGAATATCTGGTTAAAAGATTATATCAATGGTGGCTTTCATAAAGAAATCGTACTTTGTATAAAATTAGATGTATGTAAAATCAGTGTGCTATTTTCTTTGGTCATTTAGAAATGTCATTTTAAATAAAATGTAGGAGCACGTAGATACCGAAATATTAAATTTGGGTAAAGTATGAGGAAACAGGAAACAATGTGACAGTGAATGCTAGACAATTACCTTAACGATGAAGAACAGACTGTTGAATCTTCGGGTGAACCATATTATGAAAGAGTGCCTGGAGATTTTAACATTCATAGGACATATGTAATGCAAGAGAAGAAGAGGGAAACATTGAATACACATGAAAACCTACCAAACCGACGAGCTGCTTTCGCTGGTCCCCAGGCCTCATGAATTTAAGCGTCCTACGAGGCTGGCATCCCGTTCCCACCCCTTCACCGTTGAAACTGTTAGATGTAGACGTCTCGTCTACTGCAATAGCTTCATGTCTCGCACATCTCGCCTGTGGAACTCCCTTATTCCTGTTTCCCTGACAAATATGATCGCCAACTATTTAAGTGTAACGTCAATCGACCATCTCCAGTTGCCTTGATCTACCCACTTCCCTTCAACACTTCCTTTCCCCTTTCATTCCTATCTGCTCTCGCTCCAAATCTTCTGTAACCCCCTTGCCTTGATCGATCCACTATCTTTCTCCACATCCTCTCCTTTACCACTCCTATCTGCTCTTCCTCCAAACCTTCTGTGTTCGTGGCTTTCAGCTTTGCTTGGGATGAAAAGCTTAAAAATACAAAAAAAAACACCTGCAACATTCTCGTTGATAATACAAATATAATAGCTTCATTCTCATGTAAAACGGCTGATAATAATGGAAGTATAAGTAATGAAAAAAGAAAAAAGCCACCATTCCATAATGAATCGCAAGACAAGAATGAAGAGGGATAGTAAAAGTAAAAGAAATTGCAACTAAATAAAAAGTAGGACGTTTGGAGAGCCAGGTTCAAACATGTCTTAATGGGACACAGAAGTTTGTTTCTGATAATATAAAGTTTAATACTTGGCAGAATTTTCTACAAGTTATATTTGGAGGAAACCGATTGAAAGATTGTCATTCATGAATTTGTCTAACTCTTAACGAACGATAAATTCATAATGAATCTTTAATATTTGCCAAAGCTCACAAAGGTAAAACAAATATGCATAAAATTATACATAAATTAGTTTATTTAAAAAAAAAAAGAATCTATTTATGAATATTAGCTCTATCACTGATTCTGAGTATTTTCACTTTTACTTGTTTACTTTTGAGTAACTTATTGAAAACAAAGAAAATGTTAACAGCAGTTAATTAACTTTTGTTAATAGTTACTTTGTTTTCAATAAATTCATTTCGATTTTGCCTTGATAAAGTCCACATTGAACGAAACGCGTCGGCTAATAATATAGTTTCCCTATTGTCTTTCACCGATATATATATATATAATTAAGTAATTCATTGAGTGTGAAATAAACCTCAACAGAATGCAGAAAGCACTGGACGGCCGTTTCGTCCTATATTTGGGACTCATCAGCAGTGCGCACCCACTACTGAGAATCGAAACCCTGAAAGTTAGGTTGTCAAGCAAACACCATACCAAATGTTCCAACGGGCCTCGCTGACGAAGAGATAGCAAATCAGACTCAATATAGCGCCGCTCACTCACATATTCCGTGGTGGAACTCAACTAAAGTTCTCTGTAACCAGATGCCTGTGCAGAAAGCACTGAACGGCCGTTTCGTCCTATATTTGGGACTCATCAGCAGTGCGCATCCACTACCGAGAATTGAAACCCTGACAGTTAGGTTGTCAAGCAAACACCATGCATTTATATATATATATATATATATATATATATATATATATATATATATATATATATATATTATTTAGCTATAGACGAAGCGTCGGGTTGGCAAGATCGAATTACTGCTTTTAAATTTCCAATGATTTCATTCGAACGCTCATATCTGCTCAAATGTTGTCTTTACGTAAATGACGTCATATATTATGAAATGAACTAAGTCCGACAATTATTTTAATATATTTATTGTTTGTATTTTATTTTTGTAGTTACAAATATTTAAGTAGACGTTTTATTCATAATAAACAGTCTTAGCAACATTTACTGACCGAGAATTAAACATCCTCTCTAGCTAAATGTTATAGTCATCAACAAATTCTAGAGTTTTTTTTCTTATCAGAACGATCAGAATGTGTTTGTCGATTTGTCGCACCTTCGTAATCACCATTAGACTCATCCGACTCTTTCCAAATTCTCTGCACTGACCTCTCATTGACACCCAAACACTCTGAAATCTTCATTTTGGAGCTTCCGGCACGAATGCAAAGCAGTACATCATGCCGTCTCCAAATTTCTGTCGGCCTGAATTGCATCATGGTATTCTTTTTCTCACAGACCGTGCCCAACTCACCCTAGTGCACTGTGCAGTCGACAAAATCAAAACCGAACAACGCGCATGCGCGAGAAAAATACAAATGTCGACAATTTACCCATTGCACCCAGTTCATTGTGAATGACATTCCACAAATAATTGATATATCTACTGCTGTTAGATACTGAATATCATCATTGTTATTTGTCGAAGCATTTTCATCTAAATAAATGATATATTCATTGTTCTTTAAGGCCGATGACATATGGTCATTGATATTTTATAAAACACGCTCAACTAAAGAAAAATATATCCATTGTTATTTAGAACGTATAGGCTGTAGCCATTGGCTGTTGCCAAAACTTGTTCCTTCTCGTCGTTCCTGTCTCCATTGTCTTTTATGCAACATAAAATTGAATCCGCACATGGTTTATATGTCGCTCAGTCTCATATGATCATGGTCTCTAGAAATGAATGCTAAATATAGTGTTGACTAATACTTAAGAGGAAAGCCGAACGAATATCATGTCAGATGAATGAACCGCAAGCACCCTCCTTTCTGCAGAAACCCATGTTGGTTCTTGTGCATTTACACCCAAAACTAAATACGAATTGTAAAAAAAGAATATCCCGCTCATTGTGTTCTCTTTTTGGATTATTTTAAGACTTCTCTACAGGAAGCGAGTATTCGATAACCTTTTAGTGAAGATAATGTATTTGATTTTTTGTAGTTGAATTCTCATAGATCTAAAAATATTCTAATTTTTTAAATGAAGCATTATTTTCTATAGAATATTGAAATGTTTTCTTATGCCGTTTCTGAGACAATCCAAAAGTAATAAAATGAATAATAATTCAAAATTAATAATAATGAATGAAATTACCAAAAGTTTTCTCTCTGTGTCTCCATATATATATATATATATATATATATATATATATATCTGTGTGTGTGTTTGTCTGTGTCTGTGAGTGTGTGTGTGTGTTTTGGGGCAGCAATCCCTCTTTTATTGATGTTTCATTAAGAACAACTGACAAGGTATGCGGTTAAGTTTTTATTTAATTTTTCTTATGTTCTTATAATTTTCGTCTTTTCTGGACGTAAATTTTGTTTGGCATTTTTTAAATGTTTTTTATGTCCAAATGCTTTCGGCTATACTTTATCCATTATCAAGGATGATTTTATTTTTACTTTTAACTGAATGTGTGGACTGTTTTATGTATGGCTCTAGAGGAATTTTTCATTTTCTATAGATGGTCAGCACATTTATCTGCGTTTATTGTCCATATTATGGTGGGGTGGCTTTTTCCTTTTTTCATTACTAATACTTCCCGTATTCTCAGCCTTTTTACATGAGAATGAATCTACTATATTTGTATTATCAACGAGTATGTTGCAGATGGAGTCTGGTAGGTTCCCATGTGTATTCAAATGAGACCTAATTGAGCTATGATTAGAGAGATCACAGTTCTTTAATGGATATACATACATAAATACAGAAAACAAATATTATTTACCAATTCACATGTCTCTTAAGGAACTGTGTTCCTGATCAACCACATTACCTTGTCAGTTGTTTTTAATGTAACTTGTATAAAAGAGGGACTCCTACTCAAATATAAAATTATATATATATATATATATATATATATATATGTATATATGTGTGTGTTTATCTAGCATGAAACAACCTGTCGCCTCTGAGTATTAACTCCAATGTTCACTTTTATATTTATATTTACAGACGCTCTCTCTCTGATATTGACCACGTTATCTCATAAAGATAGCACATCTTAAAACTATATTTCTCCATATATATATATATATATATATATATATATATATATATATATATATATATATGTATATATAATCATGATTATTACTGTTATTAAATATAAAAAACTACATACAGGAATAATTATACAATGAAATCAATTATATGTTAAGAAAAATTTAGAGGAAATATTATTAAAAATGACAATTTTATTGTGTCGTTTAATTTTAATCATCGACTTTTACAAATTACGAATAATTCTTCTCAAAAAAATTCCGCCGGAAATTTTCTTCAAACATAAAGCAATCCATAGATTCAGTTAAAAAGTAAAAATAAAAGTCATCCTTGATAATGGCTAAAAGTATAGCCGAATGCGCTCGGACCTACAAAACATTTGGACAATTTCCAAATAATTTATGTGCAGAAAAGTCGAAAATTATGAAACAAGACAAATTAAAAAAAAAAAAAACTTAACGGCAGTACATAGTCAGTCGTTTTGCTTGAAACCTGTATATATATATATATATATATATATATATATATATATATATATATATATATATATATATATGTGTGTGTGTGTGTGTGTGTGTGTGTGTGTGTGTGTGTGTGTGTGTATCTATAATATATCAGACTGTTAAAACAAATTTCTACGTGTTAAATAAATAAAATTTGAGTCATTGCCTTACGAAAATGTGGATGTATCTTGATTATGGAGAAACTATGTTTTCATAAGTGAGCATTTACGTCAATGATCCGAGAAAATCACTTGATATAAAATGACGAGAGTGAGCGAGAGGATGAGAGAGTGAAAAAGCCACTATCATCATCGCCGGTATTTAGATGCAAAGGTTTTGCTCCAAACATCACCTTGACGTCACGCTTTTTTTCTCCTTAACCTGCATCCTTTTATCATCATTTCTCTATGTTAATTACATGCAAATAACTTTTTCCCGCCATATTTGCGAAAAGGCAAGTTTCTGAAGGCGGACATTATGTCATTATTTGCTACCGACTCAATCAGGCCCAGTGTTCTTGTTGAAGATGCTTTTCGTGATAGTCATTGATTATTATAGCGTACAGTTACTGGTCTACAGTTACGCATCCCATTTCGAAGCGAGCATCAATGGATTCTGTGTTATGATACACTCTTTCCTTCATATTCATTAGAACTATTCGTAATTTGCATTGTAGTAGCTCATTCTTCTCATTGTAGTTAGCGGGAAAGTTTTGTTAATTAATTAATTCATTCATTCATTCATTTTATTTGTTTTTCTATATTTACTTTAATTATTCTTTTCAGTTTTCGATTTTTAAGTAACGTAGTAAAAATTTGTTTTATTGTCTGCAATTTGAGAAGAGTTCTGATCGTTTATTTAGTAGTTTGTTTTTTTATGTGAAGCTAATTATTGCTATTTTTTTCTCCAAGCAGAGTTTGTAGCTTTTGGATTGATTGTTGTAGGCTGATGTTCTTTACCTTATATCATGGAAAATAAGGAAAGAACATCAAATTCTTACTCTGTTACTTAAAAATCGAAAACTGAAAAGAAATACATTGATCACCACTCACTAGTAATAGTATCATTAATAGCTAAATTACCTCCCAAGAACAAAATAAACTACTAAATAAACGATCAGAATTCATTTCACGACACGATAACAATTTTTCTTACGTTACTTAAAAATCGAAAACTGAAAAGAATAAATAAAAATAAATAAAATAAAAATAAATAAACAAAACAAGTAAAATATAGTCATTCAAATAAATGAAGTAAATAATAATCAAATTAACAAACGACTCCCGCCAAAATAACCATTAGAATAGACTACCCAAAATCCAAGACTACCCACAATGCACCACTGGCCCGTATATATAAATAGTCGAGAAAAGGACGACGCATGTGGCCTGATAATTGCGTTTAGCATGAAACAGTCTGTCGCCTCTGAGTGTTGACTTCAATGTTCATTTTATATTTATATTTACATACGCTCTATCTCTGATATTGAGCACTTCACTTTACCCCAAAAATCATACCTTAAAACTATATTACTTCATACACACAAGCACACACACACACGTATATATATATATATGTATTATATATATATATATATATATATATATATATATATATATATATATATATATATATATATATTTCACTGATAATAAATCCTTATTGAAACGTGTCAACATCAGAGTTATTACATTAATAAATGATATATTTTATCGTAAGCAAGCCAATTAATCAAATTGGAATAAGTGATTTCCCAATATTTTCGACAATATTTGTAATATGATTTCCTGTGTCCGATGCCCTGGGACTTTGGGGCGGTTTTAGATCAGAGATCTTCTTATCTCCGGCTGTCGACCCACAAGTCAGATGATTAGATGTCAGATTTTTGTATAAGCTCTCAAAAATCGATTTAGTGTCCTTTTTGTTTGCTCCTTTTGTTTTCCTTCTTTGTGTGAGATAGGAAGAAATGCGAGGAGTAGTGCTAGAAAACTCCCAATGAACTCTATTTGAAATGTATTATGTTTAAAAACCGAAAGTGTATTAAACAAAACTGTCGGCTTTAGAATGATACTTGATCTAACTTTGCTGGACCAAATCGGAATGTCTTTCAAGTAGTTTGTAGATTTCTTGCGAAATGACATTAATGCTAATCTAATATTTTGTGTATAATCGTATTCATAGACAATTCATGTTGTTTTTGAGCCAGAGGTCAGGATAAAGTTTTAAGGTCAGCTGTCATATCCAGGGATCAAGTAATGTTAGGCATAACGCCGATTCGAATAAATCGGGATCCACGAGACGATTAAAATACGACAGCCGAAAGAGTAAAACTGCATTGTTTCCACGCAGATTGTATACGAATGATGTTTTGCAAGACAAGTTTGCTGGTCAGTGGTTCGATCATCATTAAGAGCTTTCATCTCTGCCGTAATCAGCGTTGAACCAAACTTGTGTATACAGTTTTTTATTCGCTTGTTATTAAGCTTTCGTATACAGTTTTATATTCGCTTGTTATTGTATACAGTTTTACAATCGCTTTTTGTTAAGCTTTTTTATACAGTTTAATATTCGCTTGCTATTAAGTTTTTTTATACAGTTTTATATTCGCTTGTTATTAAGCTTTTGTATAGTTTTATATTCGCTTGTTATTGTATACAGTTTTACAATCGCTTGTTATTAAGCTTTTTTATACAGTTTTATATCCGCTTGCTATTAAGCTTTTTTATACAGTTTTATATTCGCTTGTTATTAAGCTTTTGTATACTGTTTTATAATCACTTGTTATTAAGCTAAAGCTATTACACCATAATCTTGAGGCTATTCCACTTTTTAATTAGTCTATTCCTCATCAGTAGTGTCATTATTGTGGCCTTTTATAAGACTAATCTAAGTTATGCTTAAATATTGTAGCCTCTAGCTAAAATATGAATTTCTATTTGCATATATGTTAACGAAATAGTATATTTCAGATTTGGAATGCCTTGAAAATCACCAATCGAAATTCTTTTTTTCTAATCTGGGATTAACGACGAAGACAGAAATTTACAACAGCCACACCGACAAACATATCTTTATTTTACAGGTTCAATTCTGCACTACAAACTCTCGGTTTTAACTATATTTCTTTACACTATTTACATTGTTGAGACTATTGTCATGATTTTTATTGTGATATTCAAGACGTTTCGGCCGTTACACGCTCCAGCCTTCTTCAGGTGATATAAGTTGTAATTTCGAACCGAAACGTATTCAAACGTATTTCATTTGAAGAATGCCGAAGCGCATAACGGCCGAAACGTTATGAATATGACAATAATGTTGAGGACAATAGTCCAAACGATGCCAATATTATAAATAGTTGCATTACCTCATCTCAGGAATATAGACAATTATATTTCTGTTTACGCTTTTATTTCATCTATCAATCATTAGTGTATTGAATTCTATCATAACGTGATGCCAGAGACGAAGAAAAATATAGACTAGGTCTTGGAAATAGTGAATTCATTGAATATTAAAAAAAATATATCAGTCTAATTAGGGCAGTAGTGCCTTGGTGTCCTTCAATCCAAACTCGGAATTTTGTATATATATATACAGGGCTGTCGATAAAAGTGACTCACCTGGTTTGTTTTTTTTTACTAAATGTTCTCTTCTCCGATGAAACGAAGTTGAGCTAAATTAAAAGGATAAGCGATCTAAAATCCGAAGAAGAAGCTTTGAAAGCTCTTTGAATTTAGCAGTAAGTACTGTCAAGCCTCCGTTCAGTATAATGTTCTTGGGGTGCTTTTCTTTTCATGGAACGGCTTTCTTAAAACCTATTGAAAAGACTCTCAGGAGCTAGCAGTACAAGAGAATTTTAGAGTCTTGTCTGCTCCCTTCTGCTGAAAAGGTGCAAATCGACCCCACCAAGCTCATTTTTATGCAGGATAATGTTCCCTGTCACAAATCAAAATTTATGAAGGAATACTTTGATGAGAAGCAGGTGAGTGTTATGACATGGCCGCCCCAATCTTCTGACCTCAACCCCATAGAAAACTTATGGAGCATTATAAAGTATAGGCTCTCGAGAAAGCAGTTGAGCAACAAAGAGAATTTGATTGTGAATTTCATATCCAAATGGAATTCAATGCTTGGAGATGAGATTTGCCAGAAGCTAATCAAGTCAATGGCAAAAATGGTTGAAAAGGTTATTCAAAATAAAAGACGACCCATACATTATTAAATATTTCGAACGATATTACCTATTATAAATAATTTATACCTCTATTATTCTTTATTTAAACCTGTTCGGTTCTGTTTCTATTGACTACTAGTTGCAGGAAATAAATGAGTCACTTTTTTTGCACAAAGTTTTTCCCTAAATCTCATTTATATCCAAAATTATAATTATCAATAGAATACCTTAGGGTGAGTAAACTTACTAGGTGGTCGGGAAGGGGTCTTTATATTAGTAAGATTAAAAATTAGTTTGTTCCCAAAAACTCCTGCACATGGCACAGTGGATAAAGGCGTTGGTTAGATTCAGTGACAGACCCAAAGAGTGTGAGTTCAATACGCGGTTAAGGCAGTGGAGAACTTTCAGAGGGAAAATTAGCAGGAGATAACTGATAACTGACATCCATCAAACATGGCACGTGGAACTAGAACAGTGTACCCCAGTGAGCGAAATAAAGGGTTCAGTTCGACATTCCAACCACCTGAAGAAGGCCGGAGAGTACAACGGCCGAAACGTTGTGACAAATATGGCGACAAAGATGAGGTCAATAGTCCGACTAATGTAAATAGTATACATAATACCTCATCTCAGAAATATAGACAGATTTTTGGGGTTGTTTTTCACTTTTGAACGGAATGTAGTGTGACACTGTGCTATGACATTTTTGTTTGAGAGAAATAGTCTCCCGGGAGAGGAAATGAAACACGTCTTGTCCCTACAGCATCCTGTGGTTGACGAAAGAAAGGAAAGAGAAAATGAACGTGTCTTTTACTTTTACACTTCTTTATACAACTCCAAAGTCAAGAGAATTCCCCTGTCAGACAAGGCGGAATAATCCAACATCACCGTCACATTCAACCATAAAATGTTTCTGAATCGCGTCGTGTTTTCTTTAATCTCATTTTCAATCTGATATCTTTCCTTCAGCGGGGATTTTAGCTTTGGGAAAAGCAAAAATAAAATAGAGGAAAACAAATTTAGAATGCTGTGGAGAGAAATCCCCCGGCGAAGTGATTTATGATATATATATATATATATATATATATATATATATATATATATATATATATATATATATATATATATATATATATAATATATATATATATATATATATATATATATATATATATATATATATATATATATAAACATATATTGTTAAATATAACTGACAATAAATGTCTATTGTTATGCAACGATAATTATATGAACACATAACAGAATATCTTTCATGGTGAATATTTTTGTTTAAATGTCTGTATAATCACCCAGAAGATGGCACAGGCGAGTCGAAACCTTAAATCAAGGGACAGCTTAATAAAAAATATTAAAATATTGGACAATGTTCGGCTTTATTTTCACCCGAAATTAAAGCAACAATTTGAAGTTTAGAACGACTCACGATATATATATATATATATATATATATATATATATATATATATATATATATATATATACATACATACAAGGTAACCAAAAATGTTCTGTCCGTTGTTAAAGGAAAAAAAGAAAACGCTTCACGGTATGTGTAACTTATATTTAGTCTTCGAAGTAATCGTCATCGGCATCCAGCACCTTCTGCCAACGTGTCTCCAGCTGTTCAATGCCCTTGCGGTAGAACTCGGGGGATTTTGACGCAAAGCAGTCCGTGAGGGCTTTGCGCAAGTCTACTTCATTGGTGAAGGATTTCCCACGAAGATGATTATCCAGTTAGTGGAAGAGGTGATAATCGGATGGCGCAAGGTCAGGTGAATAAGGTGGATGGCACAAAGTCACCCACCCAAATTGTTGTATGGTATTCCTGACCACTTGCGCGACATGCGGCCTGGCGTTGTCATGGAGGAAAAGCACACCTTTGTGATTCACCAGTGTTGGCTCCTTCTGCCGCAATGCCTGTTGCACACGTTTCAATTGTTGCGAGTATAGGTCTCCAGTGACCGTTTGGCCCGTTGATAGCAGTTCATAATGAACAACTTGACGACCTGTCCACCAGACACAAAGCATAATCTTGCGTGGGTGCATAGGCGGTCTTGCGATGTGAGGGACAGCATCCTGAGGAGACAACCAATGTCTGGAACGCTTGGGAGTTTCGTACAGAACCCATTTTCCATCACTGGTAAGCACTCGATTGAATAAGGATGCGGTACGTTGGCGAGAAAGCAACGATAGGCAGGCTGCCACTCGTCCCTTGTGGACCTCCACAGGATTAGAATCCGGATCAAGCAATAATATACACATGATAGATGATTTTGTTTGACCCGGCTTCTAATGCTTCTGTTTGAGCGGCTTGGTGATAGTAGTCGTGGCTCCGGGCGAATATGGTTACTGTGAATTTCAGTTGAGTTCCACCACGGAATAAGTCTGATTTGCAAACTCACCATCAACCGAGGCCCGTTGGAACAGTTGGTATGGTGTTTGCTTGACAACCTAACTGTCACGGTTTCAATTCACGCTAGTGGATGCGCACTGCTGATGTGTACCAAATATAGGACGAAACGGCCGTCCAGTGCGTTCTGCATTCTGTTGAGGTTTCTTTCAGACTCAATGAATTACTTAATTATATATTTATATATATATATATATATATATATATATATATACCCACATAAAATAGGAATATATATACAAAAACCTACATATATGCTAACAACATTATCTTATTGACGATAAAATACAGTAAAAGTTCATAATATATTTTTTTAAAGTAACCACACACAGTTGTTGATTAAGTCTATAAGCAATTAAAAAATCCTTATCAAACAAAAGTAGATTTTAGTAAGTATCGATGATACATTCCAAGACACTAAGATATACATACATATACATATAATAGGACATACGAACATACATCCACATATAAAAATATATAATCATGTATAAGTACCCGTATCGACTCATCCACATATACACATATATAAGTACACCTCTCATCCACGCATATACATATAAATACACACATATATATATACACATATATATACATATATACACACATATACACACATATATACAAATACATATACACATACATATATATATATAAACATATACACATATACACACACTCACATATTAATATATATATATATATATATTTACACACAAATACATATATATATATATATATATATATATATATTATTATATACATACATATACATACCTATAGTAAAAAGTACAGATATATACGTACATACACATTAATACACAGACATTCAACCATATACATACATAAACGTACATACATAAACATATATCCATAAACATACACACACCCATATACATGTATCCTAACATAAATACATAAACATATCCATACATACAGAAATAGACGTAAATAGATATATAGATACATAATACAACTGAACACACACACACACACACATATATATATATATATATATATACATACACACGAATATTTTAACCTCTTCTCCTCCTTTTTACCTTCCTACTTTATATATCTGTATATATATATATATATATATATATATATATATATATATATATATATATATATATATATATATATATATATATAAACTTAATAACATATATATACACTTATATACACACATACACATCCAGCAGTACAAACACACATACATACACACAAATACATAGACACATATACAGACATGGATAACACTGTGTAATTACACAATACACATTCATATCGACAGGATGACCATCATGTTATAAAAGTAATAATCTATTGAATTTACAGTGACATATCATTATCATTGAAAGTATACGACCCCTATAATAAGTTAAATTTATAACGGTGTTTACAATTAACTGT
Organism: Acanthosepion esculentum; assembly: GCA_964036315.1. NCBI lineage: Eukaryota > Metazoa > Mollusca > Cephalopoda > Sepiida > Sepiidae > Acanthosepion > Acanthosepion esculentum. The sequence goes on from OZ038485.1 coordinate 131,517,736, forward strand.
TAGTTCATATCTTTGATTTAAGAGATCAGTCTTATTTTTAAAGATTGCATATGCCCCGTCAAATGTTCCTTGAATGATTTCATGGTGCTACCTATGCAAAAAAAAACGGTATTTCTGCTTGCAACCTGGTGAGTAATCAGGTTTTTTGTATCCCTATACTAATTAAAGACTCTGTTGTTATGTTTTTTAATTATTTTCTCTAGGTTATCTGCACAACTTTAGCTTACTGTAAGGGTATTAGGATTAAATATTTTAATAGTTGTGTTAATTCCAGGGTTGGGGAAATGTTTCTTGATGAGGTTTAGAAATATACATCTTAATTTAGTTTTAACCATTATATTGAAAGGGGAGTACACCAGATGGTCTTTCTAGGTCTTCTTTTCTTATTATGGTTGCAATTAACCGGGTTTTTATATTGGATAATGGTGTATTTGTATCCACTATTTTTGAGTGCAGAATTGTAAAAATCCCGATGTTTATTAAAAACATCTTTGTTAGGAGAGTTAGTGCTAATCGTAAATCCAGTGGAGGAGGGTATATTCATATACGTATATGTATACATGAATATGTTTTTCTGTATGTATATGTATGTATGCATATGTATGTGTATGTGTATATGTATGTATCTGTGTATTTGTATATATGTGAATGTATGTATATATATTTATATTTGCTTTGTTTAGTTTTTGCGTCGCTGTGTAGGTTGATATATTTATACTTGCTTCTGTATGTGCATATATACATATGTGTATGCGTATATATATATGTGGGTATGTGTAGACATATATTTGTGTGTATGTGTATATATGTATATATGTGTGACTGTACACTTATATCTGTAGATAGTTCTTATTTTCTTTCACCTAATGTATAATAAGGCGTATATGGACTTAACTAATAATATATATATATATATATATATATATATATATATATATATATATATATATATATATATATATGTTTGTGTGTTTGGAATTTTCGTTTTTTATATATTAGATAATGTTATTTTGAAACGTATATATCTGTTTTAATGTCCTTTCTTTCCCTATTCTCTGTTTCTGTGTTCTATTTGGCCATTTTTATCTATGTATATCTGCCCGTATATGTTATATTTTAATAAGTGGTTAGAATTCGTTTAATAACACTTTCATTCTTGAATATTACTTGATTGTTGTATCAGACTGTCTAAGTCAATGTATGTGTATGTGTGTACATGTATTTATCGGTGTCTATGTGTATAGAAAATGCATGCACATTTAACTGTGTATGTATGTGTGTGTTCGTTTTTGTTATTTTGTTTTTTTATAAAGGGCTGTGGAGATGTTTCCTGTATCGTAACCTTTTTGTGTGTGTATATATCTAAATATGTCTGGGTGCTTATGTATTATAATCTGAGTGTGTTTGTATTGTCTTACTAGAGGTTAGCACCCCACTCACACACTTGAAATTAAAATGTATCCATTCTGTCAGGAAGATCAGTAGATCTTAACGTCTATTCTAACGTAATTTCAATGAAAAAATAAATTGAATAACATATGTATTTTTTTTTTTCTCGGTAATTTTATAATTTTAAACTTAATAGAGATTAAATTTAGATTTTAAAATTGGTATTTTTTTTACTTTGAATTTTAATTTCAAATTTTATCATATAATTTAATAAATATTGGTTAGAATAAATTCTATTTTAGTATAACCCCAACTTTAAAGCTTTTAATAGCTATTATAACATTACTTCGTTGTCAAGTTTTTTGAATTCTCGTATACTTGTATTTTGATTGGTCATTCCAGCTTATGTAACAGCGTTTTCCCATTGCTAGGGATCGTTAATCAATCTGAAACTTTTAAAACCCTTTATTCTACATTCAACATCATCACTTGATAAAACACCGGAGGTGTTGAAACAAAATGGCTATTTTTGTAGTGATTTTATAACATATTTATGGTATAATTTTTAAATAAATAATTATATATATATTGTGTGTATTGAGGAAGAAAATATTCTTTAATGCAAATCTTATTAAATTAATTACAAGAGAAATTCTTTTTCGATTAATTTTATTGATCGACTCTTCTTAATTACTCATAATCCTTCTCACATAAGAAAATTACGTCGGGAATCGTCTATATCTTATTTTGTAAGAAATATGGTCCTAATTTCTGACGTTCTTAAGTAATCATCAAGGATAAGTGTTGACAAATGGTGAGTTTCTTAAAGATTATTCGTATTTTGGATAAGTCAATCAATAAAATTAATCGACACAAACGTTTGTTTTCTTTAATAAGATTCGCGATATATATATATATATATATATATATATATATATATATATATATATATATATATATATATATATATATCCGTTATAATTTTTAAATAAATAATTATATCTGCTCTGCTCTGTATTGAGCACTCCTTTAAGATTAGTAATTGTTGCTTATTGGAATTTATTCCGTATACACCAATCCTATATATATATATATATATATATATATATATATATATATATATATATATATATATATATATGTATGTATGTATGTATGTATTAGGTTTATGACAATTTTGCGACTCAATGTTCCTGTATCATAAATATTGAAAGAAAACTGCCAATCATTCAAAAGATTTATTTTTCAACTTGATAATGATATAACTGGATAGAACTTATGTATGTTAACGGATTTAAAAGATTATAACTATAGACAAACTTAAAAATGTGCAAAAACACAAACACTCTCATAAAACATGAAGAAAATCACATATAACACAATCACTTGTTTCGGTGGATTAATTTCAAATCGAACAGACAACAAATGTCTCTAATAGAAATATACCAAACAAATAGCCTGCTAGACACTCTCTGGATTTTGGCCATGAAGTTGATAAATTCTGTTGATTTATCGTTCCCACTTATTCTCAAAGATCCCAACGTATTTTTTAGCACATACAGCTTTGTTTTTATTTCTTTCTAAACTGAAGACTCCAGAGGAACAGACCCTGTCGTAGTGATATGTCGTTTGTAGCTTCTTCCATGTTGTTGCATTATGTATATATATATATATATATATATATATATATATATATATATATATATATATATATATATATATATATATATGTATGTGTATGTGTGCGTGTGTGAAGAAATATAGTCTTAAGGTGTACTATATTTATGGGATAAAGTGCTCAATATAAGAGATAGAGCGTGTGTAAATATATAAGAGAACATAGAAGTCAACACATAGAGGCGACAGTCTGTTTCATGCTAGATGCAATCGTCAGGCCACGAGTGCTGTTATTTCTCTCGGCTATTTACATATACGGGTCAGTGGTGCATTGTGGATAGTCTATTTTGGCGGTTATTTCACCGGAAGTCATTTATTTATTTATTTGGGTTAAATTATTTTGCTTGTTTTTTTTTTTAAAAATTTAATTTTTAATTTTAATTTCTTATCTTATTTATTTATTTATTTTTTAATTGGTGTTCTTATTAACGTAGTACAAATTTGTTTATATCGCTTATTTAATAGTTTTACTCAAGAACAACATAACCAAAACATACAACAAAGCACCAAAACAATAGAAAACGATATCAATAAAAAGCTAAAGCAATCGCCCAAAAATTAAACCTAGATGACCGAATAAGTTGCATCAGCAAGGTGCAAGCCTTTATCACACTAAATGACCACAAAGAAAATGTCAAAACCAACCCTGCATGCAGACTAATAAACCCAGCCAAAAGCGAACTAGGTAAAATAAGTAAAACGATACTAGAAAGTATTAATTCTGAACTTACGAAGAAGTTAGGAGTAAACAGTGGAAAAATAAAAGAAACTATTAACTGGTTCCACAGCATAAATAACAAACAAAATTGCCAATTCCTACAATTAGACATAAAAGAATTTTACCTATCCATAACAGAACGCATGTTAGATAAGGCCATCAACTTAGCTCAAGAACAAATAATAATAAAACCAAACGAAATCGACATCATTAAGCACTCCCGTAAATCATTATTATTTCACTATGAAGAAGCATGGATAAAGAAAGATGGGATATTTGACCCTACAATAGGAAGCTTTGACGGTGCAGAGACATGCGAAAAGGTAGGTATTTAATTGCTACACGAACTAAGCAAAATAATAGGTAGAAATGGCACAAGACTCTACAGGGCCGACGGTCTCATAATCTTAAGAAACTGCAACAAACAAAACACAGACAAAACTAGAAAATCAATCATACATATTTTCAAAAATAACGGATTCGACATAGATATAAAAACTAACCTAAACGAAGTAGATTTTCTAGATGTTACCTTCAACCTAAGAAAAGGCACATACAAACCATACAGAAAACCCAATGATAAACCACTCTATATACACACATCTTCCAACCACCCGCCTTCTATAATCAAACAGATACCAAAATCGATTAACCGTAGGCTTTCCGACAATTCCTTCAATGAATCTATATTTAACAAACCTAAGAAAGACTACGACACAGCCCTAAAAGATAGCGGATTCCCAGCAACACTCACATACTCACCACAGAACACAAAAAGGCCAACAGGAAAAGAAATTTCATATGGTTCAACCCACCGTACAGCAAAAACATAAAGACAAAGGTAGCAAAAATATTCTTCAAACTTTTACACAAACACTTCCCGGAATCAAGCACCCAAAATAAAATATTCAACAAAAACACAGTAAAAATACAGTTGCACCGAGAACATGGCACAAATAATAAAAAAGCACAACAGAAAAATTATCAACAAACCACACGAACAAATTAAACCTACGTGAAACTTCAGAATAAAAACGAATGTCCCTTAAACGGTAATTGTCTACAAAACAACGTAATATACCAAGCCACCTTAAAATCACCAGATAATGAAGAAAAAGTATACATAGGAGTAAATGAATGACCATGGAAACAAAGAAATTATGCACACAAAACATTTTTCACAAATAGTAAATATGCGAACAGCACAATGTTTTCGAAGTATATCTGGGAAATTAAAAACAAATCGCACATCACACTAAAAATATTTTGGAAAATAAGGAAAATATCACCAGCCTACAACAACCAATCAAAAACTTGCAAACTTTTCTTGTAAGAAAAAATAGCGACCATTACCTTCCCAGAACAAAATAAATTATTAAATAAAAGATCTGAGCTCATCTCAAAATGCAGACATGAAAACAAATTTTTACTACGTTACTTAAAAATCGAAAACGGGAAAAAAATAAACATAATGACAATAAAATAAGAAAAATTAATTAACCCAAACAAATTACCAAATCACACCTATTAGAATAGACGAAAATAAGCAAGAAAATCAATGAACCCAAATAAATAAAGTAAATAATAAACAAATTAGCAAACCATTATGATCAAAATATTAGTTAGACTATAAAAATCAAACCAAAGATCTGACGAAAAAATAGCTATAACTGTTATATAACGATAAAAAAATACTACGTTACTTAAAAATCGAAAACTGAAAAGAGAAAATATACATTATAACAAATAAATAATAACAAGTAAAATATATTAATCTAAATTCATCCAAATAAATAAATAAACTAACAAACCGATCCCGATAACCAATCCAAATATATACATGAAGTAATAAACAAATTAAAAACTGTTCCCGCCAAAATAATAGTTAGAATAAACTACTACAATCAACCCAAAAATTGAATAAATAGCTTTAATTATCTTCCCAAACCAAAACTATTAAATAAGCGATATAATCAAATTTTTACTACTTTAATAAAAAAAAAAAAAACGATAAAATAAATAAGATAAGAAATAAAAATAAAAATAAAAATTAAAATACATAAAAGCAAGTAAAATAATTTAACCAAAATAAATAATAAACGACTTCCGGTGAAATAACTGCCAAAATAGACTACCCACAATGCGCCACTGACCAGTATATATAAATAGCTGAGAAAAATAACAGCACTCTCTCTCTATATATATACATATATATATACATATATATACGTATATGTATGTAAACCAACATATCTCTCTTTCTCTCTGTCACCCCCTCTCTCTCTCTCCCTATATATATATATATATATATATATATATATATATATATATATATATATATATATATATATATATAGACACACGCGCGTATACAGGTTACGATGGGTAAATCGCCGCCATTTTATTTCATATTTATTCCGCGCATGCGCGTTGTTCGTTTTTGATTTTGTCGACTGTACAGTATAGCTTGCTCAGTTGGGCACCGTCTGTGAGTGAGAAGCTAGTACAAGATCAGCTAGCATTGAGTAACCAGTCAAAGATCTGTAAATTATATATTTACTAATATTAATCCGAAATTATGGAGCTCTGAAACGATCAAACTCAAAACAGGTCTCAATCTCTCTTAAGCGTAGAGAGTCGTCCATTGTAGAGCGCCTATGTGAATTACAACTCTTTTAATATTAACAACATATCCAACATGCTCGGTAACAATATTGCGATAGCTTGCTCGTATTATTCCAATTTACAATGGTTTTCTTATCAGAATTAAGCCGGAAATGTAGCAAAAACAGCAGTATTTCGTTGTAGAGACCGGAACAAGAAATAGGAGAGCCGAGTTCGTATTCCAGTCGATTTCATTACATTCACCTAAGTGTTAATACCCTTCGGAAATATAGGAATCCAATTCTTCTTCCACAATTATGAGAAAATAGGACAAACTGAGTTATATAGCCTTGCGTGACAAACGGTCTAGGAGAAGAAAAACTCAGAATTCTAAACTGTATATCGAAGCGCAAACAATGCAGCTAATGAGAGAACCGTTTGATTTGAGTCGGTAATCTCGACTACGGAGATAGCAACACATATGAAATAATCAATGCCTAGATTTCATAGAATACGTAAAAAGCATTTGATGAGGCACGATTAAAATCTGTTTGGACTGCTAGGAAAAGCAAGAAATATTTGAATAAACCGGGACAATCCGCCATTATGCACATTGAAAACAAGTTGAACAAATATTCAACATAGAAAGAGAGTTAAACAAAAGTTTCCCCTCGGGTTTATTCAGTCTCTACAGTGAAGATCTCCTAGCAGAACAGGAAGACATAACAATAATTTTTAGCAGTTGACACAGTCAACATAAGATGAAACCGTGTTGGTGGTAAACTCAGAAAGGAAGCAGCCTGAACTCCCAAACGAGGTAGTAAATGTTGTTCATGATGACGGTAGTCTTTGAGCATAGGATAGGTTGACAGTGAATATTTCGAAGACAGTAGGGAAACGTAGTTCAGTTTAGCAGTGGATATCTCGATTCAGTAGCAGAGCGTAGTTCTTCATTCTGTTCTGGTGATCTTTGGTTCTGACAGGTTGGCATTGGACATTCGGAGAGAGTAACCAAAATGGCCACCTTTATACAAGACGGATTGAATATTTTACGCCTCATGGTTGGTTAACCTTCTTTTCAGGAACTATGAAGTGAGTCTAGCCATTTGGGTTTGCTCACTAGTAGTACAGTACACAAAATAATGTAACAGTAAAGAGAAGTGAGAATAAGAACATGTCACCCCAAACTAGGCGATGGTACAATGGATGGATTGTAGAGTGAATGATAAAAATAGAGTGAGGGGAAAGGACGATAAACGAACAGTGTTCAAGAAGACAGACCATCCTGGGTATGACGATAAACTACGTCCGACAGCAAGGACTCTGATCAGGAGGAGCGTGGAACCACTTCTTAATTGCTGGTGTTCCCAGGTCCACCCTGACCCGGGGTGGTAGCACCTGTTAGGGTCCCAGCTATGGGCAAATAGGTAACCCCTAAACTCGGATCAAAACTCTATGAAAGTGTAAAAATAGGTTTTAATACTAGAAATACTTTGCATAAAAAATTATTACCAGCAATACATTTTTGAAAAACAAACATTACCAGCAATACATTTTTGAAAAAACAAGTATTACCAGCGAAGGGAAATTCTTACCAGAAATAGATTTTTGATGGAAAATTATTACCAGAAATTGAGTTTTGGAAAAAGATTATTCCCAACAATGAAAATGTTGTCGGCATTAAATAACCCATTGAGGTTGATAAGGAGTAAAACAAAACAAACCAAACCAAGAAGACAGAAGATAGCAATTGACATTGCATTGAAGTATTTAGAGAATGTAGGGAATCATGAAACTGGGAAAGAATTCCACAAGAAAGAAGGGTTTGTAGATGAAGTATTAGAATAGAAGTTACATCAAAGCTAGTTTAACAGTAAAAAGATGCAACCTAATTACCAGTTTAGCGCTACTCTTAAATTCATTCAGTCAAAATACCAAAGAGGAAAGATCATTAGAAAAATTGTCATGAAAATATTTATCAAAAATGTAGAGGAAGATGCGTCAAGGAAAAAACAAAGGAAGAAGATTGAAGTTAACAGGAAGTAAGTAAACGGAAGTGGGGGGGAGTGCTAGAAAAGGAACTGTTGGAATAGAAGTTGTGATTGCATTTAGTTATTTCAACAGTAAAAGGGTGGAACAAAGATGTCAATCTAGTAGTACTCTTAAATTTGTAAATTTGTAGAAAAAAAACACTCGTTAGAGCAGTTGCCATGAAAATATTTATCGACAGGGAAGGTATGTCACGTCGGTGTGAATGTGGCTGATGGCGAGATGCCAGGTCAGGAAAAATAACACTGAAGTCCTTTCTTTAGATTTTGTCGAGAATCTCGAGATATACAGCCGGAACAACAGACTGGATATGGTCACAATATTCAATGCATTGATGAATATAACAGTTTTATAAACGAACAAAATGAATTCTGGCAAAAACAATGCCTGGCACGACACAGTGAAAGACATTTTTAGCAGCAGTGCTAGTAATTGTAATAGTGGCTCGGATTGAGGTACCGGAGATCCGAGTTCGAATTCCAGTCGAATTCATTACATTCACTTAGGTGAAAATACCCTTGGGAAAGGTATAAATCCTCTTTTTCTCCCCAGCAGCCATGGGTAAATAAATAGCAGGACAGATCCACCTTAGTTGGCAAAAGGTCTCAGCAGAAAGAAATTGCAACCTACTGCTGGAAAAAATCTTCCTCGTTAATCACGAATCGAAAGATACATGATCGCGTAAACGTGTACCATGCATGGCACATCACTGATTGATGGTGTGAAAATGATGTGCTATTCTGCTGTTTAACATTGGTCATGCTGTTAACTATGAGAAGACATGCTCACCAGAAAGAAGAACAGCACAAACAGTGGACTACGGAATAGAGAAATCGGAATAAATCAGGTACACAATTTTAATTATGTCGGGAGTGTCGTAGCAGACAACGGAAAGTGACAGAAAGCAGAAGGCTCTTTGGAACACCGCACTTTCCAACAACTAAAGAAACTATTAAGATATAGGAAAATTTAATTACGAAGAGAAGAATAGACGGCTCTATTATAGCTGCCATCTTAAATGGCAGGGAATTCAAAGAAGAGACTTGATGTGACTGAGATATAGCTTTACAAAAGGCTGCTGAGAATATCATGGAGAAAACATGTGATCAACGAGGAAGTATCAAGGAAAATGAAAAGAAAAACGGCTTTTATACTTACATAATGAGGCAAGAGTAGTTCGAGTATTTAACCCATTCAAAAATATTGAAGGCAGTAGGGCAAAGGTTAACAGAGAATAATCAATCTAACTAATTTCTGTGATGGCAAAATGTGGTAAATGATGAATAGTAAATAATTAAATCCTGGTAAGTCATGGCCACCGACCTTCTGAAGATAAACAATGCATAAAAAGAAAAGTGACTTAATTTCATTCTAAACGAAAATAGTGAGTCGTCTAACGAAGATCGAGCTTATAATACTAAGGCACTGAGCAAAGATGGCAGACACTCATCACTTTTCTGTTTCCTTTATTCCTTCTTTGTTATCGTTCTTTTTTTCTTTATATTTTCTTCCTTTTTGTTTTATTTATTTTCTTTATTTTTCCGTATCGGCATTTTCCTGTTCATATGAGAAAATAATTTTTAATCGCTGCTTTCCTTGCCTGCTATTTATGTCATCTGTTCTTCATTTGTTTCCATCAATGCTTTCCGCTTCAACACAATCATTTCACCGCCATTTTACATCGATAAAGAGAAAAAATGAATCATCACAGCGAAGATATTCAGAGAAACGCGACCCATGAAAATAAAATTAGCACCAAAAAGAAATTCAAGAAAACAAATGGATTCACTATTGAAGGAATTTTTTCAGCTACGAAAAGAATGAAATAAAACATGACAACATTATTTGTTTCGTGTCTGGAATCGAAATTAGTTTTTAGGATGATTTTTTGTTTTTGTTTTATGACATGAAAATGTCGCAATATTGTTAAGTGTTTCACATGGGCGTAACGAGTTGATTGTGTATTTTATCCTTTTCTTAAACTCAATACTAATTTCCGGGGAATAAAAGGAAGAATTTTATCAGGATCACTTCAAATATCACAGAAACATTTAGAAACATATTTGTGCTTACAGTGTTAAATAAAAGCAGTAAAAATATGTCGAAAATATTTTACACTTGATTAGTTTTATTTACTTTTAGAAAGAAAACATAATGGCTTTTGCAGTATGAACATTTTAGAGGATGTTGGATCTAAAGTAGTGTTATTATGTCAGTTCATTCGTGAAGATAGTATTTAAGCATCTTTCAAAGGTTTTATAATGACCTTCTGCATTAAATGATTAAGTTTGAGTTTTTTTTTTATATAAATTCCATATCAATATTCATGCAGTTCTCACTCATCTTACTCATCGTTACATTTACTCTGTTTTTTTTTCCTTTTCTTTTCATTGGCATGTGTCATTTGTTGAATATATAGCTGTTCATACTTAATGTCTCCATCAATTATTGGTAAAAACACGTGAACATTTCTACTCTTGAAAGTTGCTCGTTGGACTTCTGATTCGACTTGAGCTTCAAGAAATTATTACCCGTGAAGATATCGACCTCTAAACGTAATCTTTCTGGAAATATATACATATTTGTTTCTGTTTTACTAAAGAGAAAAGTTATTTAAAATCGAATCAAAAATTGAAATTGAAAGTCAAAGTGAAATCCTAAGAAAAATCACTCAAACATTTTAATGATTAATTTCCTTGCAAGTTTTATATCAATTTTATTTAATGTTGAGTCTTGACTCATTGTTGAATCTTGACTAATGCATGGAATAATAATGCAACACAAAAAGTACTTAGAACAAGAATGTATTATAACAAGAAAGTGTACACAATATTTACATATAGTATTTCTGTATATTTCTGGGAAGACCGTTCCTGGAGAATGTGTTGACTAAGTCGCAGTCGGGCAAAGTCTCTAGTTGGATCTCGTGATTAGCCACCCTGTCTTCCGGTACCGACCATTATTTATATAGTCGGTAGTCACCTATGCAGATTAGGTGGATCCTACCACAACATTTAATTAAACCAGTTTCTTGTTTCAATTACTGGACCCTATGTACTCGACGTCTTTTTTGTGATCACTGTTTTAATATTAAAAAGTTGAATATAAAGCAGTCATCTGTTGAAGTAAGAATAAAACGAAAGATATATTGTCTGCAAATTGTTTGCTCAATACAAGGCTTAAGAGCCACTCATGATAGAGGCTTACTGAATGAGGTGTGTGATATGGTCGTAAGAGGAGGGAGTAGTGCGGGGAGATTACGAGGATATGGAGGATAGATCATGATTGACCCGAGACTTGAAAGAGTCCAGACAAGCATTCACATGGGGTTATGTTCGAGACAATAACCGCCCTTGTGAAGAGATATCTGAGTGGAGCTCTCTTCTTATTAATTCTAAACAATTCCTCCTAATAGAGAAGGAATGACGGGGATTTAATTCTATGGAAGTAGCAAGGTGAGTCTTAGTTGTAAATGTCTAAGGTGGTGTCACTGAAAAATTGTGCTGGCCGGGATATTTGTCATTGAAGTAGGGATAGGCTTACGACATTGTATCAGTAGGGAAAAAATGGCGTTCTGGAAAATGTAATCATTCACAAAGCCGTGTAACCGACATTGAACTCTGCCAAGGCTGAAATGTAATTAATGGTCGGGTTGTTGTATCACTCCAGAAAGTACCTGATACATTCTGCCTTTCATACAAGAGGTAGATTAGATTAAAATAAATTTAGTATTGATGCCATATCTGAGATGGAGGCTAAGCTGGAGTTTTATTTAAGCTTTAGAACTTAATAACCATTGGTCAAAACGAATACAAAATTTGTGAAACAACAGAAATGAAATCTAACGAATTAGATTTTATTTACATCCAAAATAACTTTAATTAATAAGTATAATCTAATTCTTTTTCAGATTAACTCAGCAAGAGATAATACTAATATAACACTATATTTTTTGCAAAATTCATTAAATTCTTTTTTGGCCCTTCGAATCAGTAAAGTGACACTCAGTAATTTGATTGTACTGAATTTCAAAAGCATTTATTATTTCGTTGCATTTAATTAAAACCTAGACTGTTTGTTTTTTTCAGATTTTATTCATATTCTTATAACAAATAAACATTTCTTTCTGTCAAGATTCGCTCTAAACTATACAATTTAAAGATTAAAAACGAAGTCTATATATTCAGAGTTGAACGTATTGTGGCAAAAATCTAGTATAGTGGGTACCTCAGTTAGAAAGTCACAACACGAGCTATCTGTTGGGGGAAAAAGGTTTTGACAGTTCAGTTCCGAAATGAGTGCTTTATGAAGATGCGTTCATTTCAAATGTCAGCGTCATCTATCACCAAATTATCATCATAGATCCTTGAGCAAAGATTGTGTCTTCTATATAAACGTATTGACCAGCGAGATGAAATTTGTAGACATTGCAGCTCAGTAAGAACACTTGGTGGTTATCAAATAAGCTCATGTTTCCTTGGATCAAAAAGATGATAGACGAATATCAATGAGGGTAGAACTCCTTCAACAAACTAGTCAGCGCGCTGAGCGATTTTATTAGCGAACTACAATAGCGTCCCCCCAAAAACTATTTCCCTCTTAATATTTTTCTATATTTCTGAAATGAAATATTGTAATAATTCTCCTAATAATTTACCTGATATATTTTTGTATATATACAAAGGTATCTGTTATGCCTGGTTCGATTCCAGGACTGGTCATATAACTTTAAATAAGTGAATGAATGAATGAAGAAAGTTAAAAAAAGCCATTTTTTCGACTAATTAAAAATATAATTTTAGTTTAACTTCCAACTTCAATTTTGAAAATGATCAGATAAGCGTTAATTCCCTAAAACGAAAACCAATTCTTTCCTTGCGATGAGACGAAGCACCTGAAGAGCAAACATGTCCCTAATTAAAAAAAAATTATCACTCTATTAATCTTTCACTAATAACTGTGTTTCTTTTAAAAAAAATAAGCTCGCTATGTTAGCTAATTTGGCTGTCAAAGGTGAAAATTGATTACGTAAATAGGGTAAGCACACAAACGAAATTATTTCCATTAAAGTTTACTTAACAATTTAACTTGAAAAACTCCACTTGTACAAAAGAATATTTGGAAAGCAATTGTTTTCGGCAGTAATCACGTCTTGGTAACTAACTTTATGAATTTATAGAAATACTAGATCATCAGCGAGGTTTCGAAATTCAATTGTTGAAATTATTAATTACACCCGCAAGTTCTTTCATAATAGTTTCTCCTCCAGCACTTCACTTTTGTGAAAATCTTTACCATTTTTCTGTTTTCTTGTCAACTACGTTCTTCAGAAATATAATGCAAGGTTTGTATCTTAGTGGCTTTATTGTCTGCTTGGGATAAAAAGGCTTTATTGCCTTGCTTGAGGTAAAAAGATTAAAAATCGTATTTTAATTCCACACATTCGAGAATATTTTTTTAAAAAGCGACAACGGAAACCTCTTTGAACATTTATTAGAAATAAAAAAAAAACATATTCGCCTCTATCAGCAATTTCTTAATTCGAAAAACTCTCTTAATCAAAATCTTAGATACTTAAAAAGAAATTGGGCTTCCTATCTACCACGTTGCCATGTAAATTTAATTTTGATGCTATAAACATTGAAATGCCATCGTGGGTTTTTCAGACCTCGGAAATAAAAGCGGTTAACAAAAATTGCAAATTTGAGTGAATATTGGATTTTCTTCTAATTCCACATATTGGAAAACTATTAAATATTCAAGTTACGATTATATTTTTTTTAAAAATCTGTAAAACCATATTGCTCTACTCGAATTTTCGTCCAAAGACTATCATGGTTTATTGGAGAATTATTTGCTTGCTATTACTGAGGCGTAGAAATCTCTTATGATATAGAACATTTTAAATAGGCAGATGAAATAGTGTAAATTGTTTCAAGTCAATTAATCAGTAAAATACATTCGCGAATCTGTGTCATGCCAGAAACACCGAAGTTTTAGGCACAACACAATCGCCAAATAACGCCTGACACAAAATTATTTGCACAAACTGTCCGAAGTTCATGTTTTTTGCCGTCATGTAGTGTATGGCTGATTATATATATATGAAGAAATATATATATATATATATATATATATATATATATATATATATATATAATTAAGTAATTCATTGAGCCTGAAAGAAACTTCAACAGAATGCAGAAAGCACTGGACGGCCGTTTCGTCCCGTATTGCGCATCAGCAGTGCGCATCCACTACCTAGAATTGAAAGCCAGACAGTTGAGTTATCAAACAAACGCCATACCAACTGCTCCAACAGGCCTCGGAGAGTAGGAGAATTCTTTTGTAGTAGTATGTGTTTTTCACATTGACTGAAAAAAACCTATCTGCTTTTTGTATGAATGATTCGTGTAATATAAATTGAACTGCACCACATACTTGATATTAAAAGAACTGATCCGACGTGCAACCTTCGGATAATAACTGTGATATTCCTGTATTTATTGAACAATTTAGTCCATGCCACATCGACTGAAAAAAACTACTACTACAAAAGAATTGTCCTATTACCATATTAGTACAAAAACGTACACTCTTAAATTTTCAAAAAAAATTCAACCTCAACGTTGCGACTGCATGCAATAGAATTTCTTGCCGTTAACAATAACACATTTCTAAAAAAACATATTTCGGATGACATCTAATTTTTCGTTGTCCCGTTATGACCTGGGTGTGAAAAACAAATGTTTCCATACCTGAGGAAGTCCGTATGAACAGACGAAAGTACTTGTATAAAAAGACCTTATTCAACTGGAATTTATTAAAAACAGGGATCATAGCATTCATCTACAGGTTCGTGAGTTATTGTATCTTAATAAATTTGTTTGTGAAGATGAGTTCCCGCCATGTATATCATTAACGTCACTATCTGTTTTTTGTATGAATGATTCATGTATTATATACACACATATATATATATATATATATATATATATATATATATATATATATATATATATATATATATATATATATATATATATGAGGTTAATATCCGAGTTGATTTTATGGAGCCTCTTCACTTTAAGACTGATAACATCCGCACTCACCTTACCACCAACTCGGGAATTTAATGTGATTGAGTCGTCGTAAATTAGTTGGTTCTGTATAGATTTTTCGACTGCTGTCAAAATTAAATTTCCGGCACGAATACAGTCCATAAACCGGGGTTGAATATGACTAACTTATGTCTCGTTGGTTGAAATAGATCAATACACCCCACCCCTTTGAGGGAAGTTTGGATTTTCTGTGTAATTTATATGCTCTGTTATAATAAATACATTATAGGATCCACTTGGATTATATATATATATATATATATATATATATATATATATATATATATATATATATATATATATATATATATATAACTAGGGTTAAACAAAGATTTGGGAATTTTAAATCTGTATAAATATTTCAATAGTTAAAAAATTTCTTTAGATATAGTTAAAAAAACTTTTTAAACAACATCTAAAATATTATCGTTAGATTTACGTTAGAAATATTCAAACACAGTTGCATTCCACATCACGTGACGTCCGTGACTTCTGAATACAGTTATTTAATTAATTTCTGACGAAAGATCGGGGCGATCTGAAATATCAAATATATATATATATATAAATATAAATAAATACTTTCACAAAAAAAAACATTCAATTTTTTTTCTTTTAATTTGAATCTTTTCAGTTGTTTTCTCCATATTATATATATATATACATATATATATATATATATAAATATAAAAGTGAACATAGAAGTCAACACTTAGAGGCGACAGTCTGTTTCATGCTAGTGCAATCGCCAGTCAACAGAGTCGCCTCTAAGTGTTGACTTCTATGTTCACTTTTATATTTACACACGCTCTATCTCTGATATTGAGCACTTTATCCCATAAATATAGCACACTTTAAGACTATATTTATTCATATATATATATATATATATATATGTATATATATATATATATATATATATATATATATATATATATATATATATATATATATATATACATATATTTAAATTGTGTGTAGTTAGGCATCATTTTTTCATTCATACATGTTTCATTAAATAATATAGATAAGTGTTGTCTATATATTTTATGTAAGTTCATTTCATATCGTCTGATAAGCTTAATAACGTTATCATTAAAACAACATGCCTGGCCGCATACACAATTCCGGAAAATCCTCGTCGAAAACACAACTATACTTAAACATGAAAACAATAAACAAAAACTAAAAATTCTTCAAGCTATATACATAAAACAGTTGAAACCTAAGCTGAACAAAATCAACTATGAAATCTCCACAAATCTCCTTAAATGCCTATAATTAGTAACAGAAGCCATTGGTTCATACCAACGGCTTTCCATACTCAATACTCATCGGATTTACTCTCGCGTGGTCATGTGTGACGTCATGAGCTGTGGTGGGATTTTCGCTTTCAGCGTCTTATATGCACGTGTTTATCGTTGCTTGGAAATCATCCATTTCTTGTTCGTGTATTGCTTAATATATTGTGTAATTGTCATCTTTGATAATGGCTTATGTAAGCCGAAAGCTTAGATTGGATTCAAAATATGTATCAATATTGTGATTTTCTTTCATTGTTTAATGATAATGTTATTAAGCTTATCAGACAATATGAAAAGAACTTACATAAAATATATAGACAACACTTATCTATATTATTTAATGAAACATGTATGAATATATACATATATATATATATATGTATGTATGTATATTTAGGTAGCATATATTTTTCAAGTATGTTTCATTAATTAGTATAGACATACTGTATATTTTACAATTATCTTTTCTAGTTCTATAATTATCTTCCTCTGTGTGTGTGTGCGTGTGTGTGTGTGTGTGTGTGTGTAGCATGTGTTGCACGCCACGAAATACCAAACGTCTGAATCGAATTTAATGTCTACGAGGAACCTTTGATCAGATTAGAATTGATGTGTGGCAACCCTTTTTTTCATCCCGTTGACGATAATAGCTAGTGTTGAAGTTTCATTCGTAACTTTGACTTTAAGTGGAAGCGAGCAAAACCGATTTTAGATTTAAATGAGACATTCTGTTTCTATTAAAAATCGAACAAACTTGGCTACTAAAATTTCGAAATTCTTCACCAAATAAAATTCTATAAGTAGAGGAGAGGACCGGGGACTTGAGTTGCTCTAGCGAGAATAATAATTCATTCTACTGTTTTCGACTTATATTAGTCATACTGCTACATAAGTTAATACTTTATTGGAGATAATTATATTCGAGTAAATTAAAAAGATTGTACTGACAAGAATGCTATAATTTATCTGTCTTCATTGGCCATACTTATCTTCCATATTGATCGGCTTTATTTTATTAGAAAGCAACGCACATTTTTCAAAATAATCTTTTATATAAATAATACGTTTTATCTATCAGTAATGCGTGCATTAACTCCTAACACTGATATTTTTCCCATCATACAGACATACACAAACACACACGCATATATATATATATATATATATATATATATATATATATATATATATATATATATATATATATATATATATTTTAGAAAAAAAACAAAGTGGAAAAAATTCAGGACTTCATCATCCTAAAGTAATGTTTAAATTGACGCGATTACACATGCGCATGAAGCAGAGGGCGCGAGGAAAGTTCAAATTTAAGCTATATATATATATATATATATATATATATATATATATATATATATATATACATATATATATATATATATATATACATATATATATATATATATATATATATTTAAATATGTGTTTTAGATATATATTATAGTCAATTTCTTTTAGTGTCTTTTTCTTTGTGTTCATGAAACAACGCCTATATCTACTGTGTCATGTGTCCTGACGTTGGTTAAATCCCGTGACTAGCCCCAAAGAGTGCTGAGTTCAATATCAGGCTACAACAGTGGTGAACCAAAACTCTTTGAGAAATAAAGGGATATAACTGAGACATCTGGAAGAGGTATGGCACGTGGAATGAGAACAATATACCCTGATAGACGAAATAAATGGTTCGGTTCAAAATTCTAATCCCCTGAAGAAGGCCGGAGCGTACAACGGCCGAAACATTGTGAATATGGCAATGAAGATTAGGATAACAGTCCGAATAATATAAATTATGTAAATAATCATAATACCTCAGAGATATAGACACACACAAATGAACTAATAAAAATACATTTCTATTCTGACCATAGTAAAATATGTAACACTCTAAACGATAAATATATTGAAAATATTTTAAGCTCCTCGAATATCCTAATTATTTCATATTAAATGTGAAAAAAATGCTTGTAAAATATTACAAAATAGAATAAACTGTATTTGCTGACAAGTTCAACGAATCAAAATATATTGTTTTTTGTTATTGTTACAGCATTGTCTTTGTTTTTAATTTCTCGTAGCATTTAGTACTTTAGGCTTTTGATGAGGTAGGGACTACTTTTTCTTTTTCTTTTGTCTTTTTTCTTTGCTTTTTGTATTTTTAAGGTTTGTGCTTTGGCAGACTTGTTACCGATAGGGGTATTATTTGACTAATTACGGACCACTTGATTTATATATATATATATATATATATATATATATATATATATATATATATATATATATATATAGACAGATAGATAGATATATGAATGATGTTACTCGTTTGGAAAAATCTCAGATAGCTTGACTTGCATTAGAACAAATCGATACCCAAGGAAAAATGAGGAATAAAAAAAGAAAAAAGCAAGAACAGTAAAACAAGGCGAAAACAATCGTACAGGGTTTAAGCTCCAAGTCCAAAGAAAAAAAAACCTGAAGATCTGTTCAGGCGAAACCTAGGTAGGTTTGCCTAGCTCCTTAGCATTATCTGATACATATATATATATATATATATATATATATATATATATATATATATATATATATATATATATATATATATATATATATATATATATGTGTGTGTGTGTGTGTGTGTTAATATATGGTTTTAATATACGCTATATTTATGGATAAATGTGCTCAATTATCGGGGTTAGATCGTGTGTAAATATCAGAATGCATACTAAGATCAACACGGAGTGGCAAAGCAGTCTTCATGGTTTGAAATTTGAGTTTGAGGATAAAATGAACTGTTGCCATTCGGCAGTGACCTCAGTGGTCACAAGGTAGATTGAATTTAAACATGTACCCTCGCAGCACAATATAGGGGGTCACAAGCTTATAATGTTATGAGTAGTTTATGTGGCTTCCATAGTCGGTAGATTTTTCTTGGTTGACCCACACTATTTCTATTCCCAAGAGTTTTTGGATTCTGAGTTTTTCTTCTTCTAGATAGGTTTTGAACAAATGGTAGAGAAGTGCCTTTTTATTTAGACCTAAATGCAGCACCCTCGGGGCTAGAATTTAAAGTCAGCACGATCAACATAATTTATTTGTCCATAACCTATTTCTGACCATGTTACCCGGTTTCGAATCTCGCCATAATCGATTTCATCATCGAGATAACATCTTGATGTTATTGACCGGAGGTGGGGTTCCAACAGGCGGCATCTTTCGAAAATGCCTGAAAATCATACAACGGGTTGACTTTGTGAATGAAATTTCGTATACAGAACCGTTCGAATCTCGTTGATAGTTATAGTGATCGAGGGTTTTTTTCACGTGCTG
Organism: Acanthosepion esculentum; assembly: GCA_964036315.1. Lineage (NCBI taxonomy): Eukaryota > Metazoa > Mollusca > Cephalopoda > Sepiida > Sepiidae > Acanthosepion > Acanthosepion esculentum. The sequence goes on from OZ038485.1 coordinate 131,537,946, forward strand.
GCCTTCTTCAGGAAACTGATAGAACGAGAGTATTGCACACCTGCCCAGAAACTGTAATTAAGTGTCGCTCAGCATAGTTGCAGTATACAACACAGAAATGCTCTGTCGACTGAATGGGCGTTTGTGAAAACCACCATTGATAGACGGGTGGGTACAAAAATGTGTAGTCGTCGGCCATAGATGCGCAAACAGAAGCACACATACGTACCCCGAATACACAGGCATACACTTATTATTATTCCGATATGATATAACATTCTTTTCTCCAGGTAGTTTTTTTAATTATTTATTGGTTTGTTTTTTAAGTGACCTTCGTCGGGCTTATATCTTTGAATCAAGAATGAGATTTTACTAGCTGTATAATTACAGACTCACTATTTTCCCAAAATATCCATAATATAATATTCTATGGGTTAATATTCCACAACTATCGATATATCTTTACCATTCACTCTTTACACAAAAATCTCCCGAGCCGACCAAACATAGAAATGAATACAATATGGGAACCAGTAATAAGTTGTGCCAGAAAAAAGCAATAATAACAACAAAAATTGCAATATGAGCTCTGGTAAAAACATGTAATGATAACAGCAAAAATTGTAATATGAGCATCGGTAAAAAAAGATTGCTTAAGACATTAGGTTTATAATACCCAGAAATTCATACACAGATGTTCTCATGGCAGAGTGGATAAAGTCGTTAGTTAGATCCACTGACAGGACCCAAAGAGTGCGAGTTCAATACCTAGTTAAGGCGGTGGAGAACTTGGAGAGAGAATTAAACAGATAACTGATATCCATTAAACATGGCACGTTGAACTGGAACAGTGAGCGAAATAAAGTGTTCAGTTCGACATTCCAGCCACCTGAAGAAACCCGGAGCGTACAATGGCCGAAACGTTGTAATAAATATGGCGACCAAGATGAGGATATTAGTCCGAATAATGTAAATAGTCTACATAATACCTCATGTCAGAAATATATACAGATCTTTACTATTGATTAAAACATTTTATCTCTTCCAATGTAAAGATGGCACCAAGTCTACCTTCCAGTAGCTAAATAATTTAAGGTGAAATACAAGTTATTCAGAGGATAAATGATGGTAAACGAGATTTTCATTTCGTTGAGAAGGGATTTCGAATGTTGTATGAAATATTGAGTGAGGTCTGGGAAACTTAACATAACTCATCAGAAAAATCAATATATTGGAATTTTTCAAATATTTATACGTTCATCACGTACATGTTGATAACTCTAAAAATAGGTTTATTGAATATAAAGAAAAAACTGGTAAATAAAATGTTTATATTATTTATTGAAGGATTAAACTCTTTCCTTGCCGAATGGTCATTTGAGAAATCTAGTAGCAAACCCTAAATTAATGACAAACCAGTCAAATCTCACCCAATTCTTCTATTATGCGTGCGTCTGTGTTTTCCTTCCGTTTAAGTGACGACTTTTCCCTTAGCCTGACTCTCCCGTCTGTCTCGGACCTGGTGCTATCTCGTTCATAAAGTTAAAACCCCTCAGAATATGACATTGATATATCTAATATCTCCACTACGACCGTCTTAATCGTAGGAGATCTGTTAATAAGCACGTTTATACAAAGTTCAGATGCATTCTTTCTCTGGAAAAAATTGATTCACACTTTTTTATAAGAATATACACATTTTGATCAGATAGTATAATGTAAAAAATCCGAAATTATTTTCTCCTTACCAAATAATTAATCATGTATTCTTTTTATCGGCGATAGGTTGGAAATTTTGGTTTTGTACAATTTCGTTGATCTTAGTTAATTCTGGGATTGATTCCCCTTGAAACCATTCTGAAATTAATTTTATTGTTTGAATCATAATTTTAAATCCATTCCTTTTTTTCATTTCTTTTTCAACCATTCAACGTACTCTCCTGCGATTTCTTATAATTATTATCCAATTAGTAGTCCCTCCAAATCATCATCCTGAAATTTCATACAAGTAAATGGTTAAACAGGGTTAGTGCCCTGTTAAAATGACAGTAGCTCGAAAAGATATTTACAACAATGAAAATTCATCTAAGAATTATCTCAGAATATCGCCGACGAAACATTGTAAAAGCAAAAAACAACGTTTAAGAAAATTAAATTAGAAATATTATATTTCAAGTTTGTTTAGAATTACCCAGAATCAAAACAGATAAATTAATCTTAATTCGTGATAATCTTATAATCTGGATTTATTTAATCCTGTTTCATACATTGTTAATGCTGAAACACTTGAAATCAAATTTAGAAAATGGTTTAGTATCAGTGGTAACAAATGTTTAGATACAGGCTCCCCTCTTCAGTCCTATCAAATTTTACAAAACCGAAATCACGGAAACGAAATAACAATTAACAATAATTTTTATGGGAAAATATTTCAGCATTACCATGTCCCCAAAATGATTAGTCATGTGTTTTGCACTACGATTGGCAATGCTCTATTGAATGCAGAAATTTTGAATGGCCACGTAGATTTAGGGCGGGTTTTGTGGATATCTTCTGTGTCTGCCGACTACAATATAGGAGAAAACGTGTGAAACAAATGCAAACTGGGACGTCAGATTATCTTCACACTCAAAAGCTCTGTAAATAAAACGATGCAAGTATTACTAGTTTTAAAGGCCATCAGTTGCCGTCAAAAAGCTTTAAATAGACGACCCCATGTCAGATATTGTGGCAGGACAGTCACAAGTCTAGTGACTGAATATCTGTAGTTGGGTCTTCGCCACTTGGTTTCGTTACCGTCGTCAACTTGTCAATATCATATCGTGGTTGGAGTTTGGTTGTTTTCTTTTATGGCATATCAACCTCAGTGGGTCATTTAAAGCCAACGAAATTTTTTGAAATAGATTCATAGTGATAGTTTGGTAAAAAAAAGGTGTGTATGTATACATGTATATTTTAACCATTTTTTTATTACTCATATTTTTTATTACAATCCAACTTCTTTTAGGAAATTTACAATCTTGGATGGTTTTATTTTCATAATTTTTTTTTTAAATTTCTCACTTGGTAATACTTTGTCCGCACTAAATCAAAGTCTACCCACTCTAACAGTATATGTTTCACTGTAAATTTCTCTTGGCTGTAAATTTCTCTACAGAGCATATTGGAGATTATGTGCCCTCTATTATTAAGCATTGCTGATAATAATTTTTCCTTCAAAAATTATTGCTGGTAATCATTTTTTTATTACAAAGTATTTCTGGTATTAAAACCTATTTTTGCACAAGTTTGGGTGTTAACTATTTGCACATAGCTGGGACCCTAACAGGTGATACTACCCCGGGTAAGGTGGACCTTCTATTTGCACATAGCTGGTACCCTAACAGGTGATACTACCCCGGGTCAGGGTGGACCTGGGAACACCAGCAATTAAGAGGAGGTTCCATGCTCCTTAAAACCTCCTGATCAGAGGCCTTGCTGTTGGACGTAGTTTATCGTCTTACCCAGGACGGATCATATCGTGGTCTTTTGTATTTAACGATTTTTCGTTCTCTGACGGTAATTCTGAAAGTACACTGGTTGGCTGATGAAAGTCTAAAGGTGTTTTACAATATCTCTGCTCATATAGATGTCAGTATATGTCATCTTCCAAGGAAGACATGCCGGGATATGTCATATTCGAAAGTTCATGTCCCTGTATTTGCATCTTCGAAATATGTTGTTTCAGGATAAGTCATTTCCGAAGGATGCTTCGTGTCCATCGAAAGATTTTCAGAATTTAATTTCTCGGGATGGGATGGAGAAAGAAACTTTGAACGGAAGCGTTAAGTACCGTTGTGGATATACAAGTATTGAAATACTATAATAACGTACAGAGAAATATCGCTACTCTCCTCTTGAAATAAAAATACAACAATAGCGTAGACAGAAATATTGTAACTGTTCATTTGAAATAAAATATTATAACGTATACGGAAATATCGCAATAATCTGATATTGATATATAGAAAATGTTGCAACTCTTCTCTTGAAATTAATATGTTATTATCCCCGATAATGTTTACAATCTAAAAATATTTTCTGGCTTTGAATAACCTGTAAAAGGTTGATAAACCGTAAAAAAATCAATCATTCAATCACATATTTATTCGTCATGACCAGCTCTGAAATGTACTCGTGACTGAAAAAAATCTGTTTTTTTTCATTTGTTCAGATTTTGGAAATAGATTTATGAGGTTAGTAATTTTCTACTCTCTTCGTATAATCAGGTTCATTTTGAAAAATCTCAAACTTGTCTTGAGTTTCAAAAACGGAATCCAAACGCTGTGCAAATAAAAATGTTTAGTTATGACATTTCCAATATTATTTTACGATCAGGAGGAGCTCAAGATTTCTATCTCTGACCAAATTCCCCAAATAAATATTTCTGTGACAAAATATTTACTTAGACAAAATATTAATTTAAGAAAGAGATAATAAAGTTGAGAGACGATATGCCAGGTGAGATGAATACCTGCAATAGTATATATGTTTCATGGGCCTGGGTAATTTTCTTTGTCAAGTCGAGAATATACGAACGTCATTCAATAAATAAGTTGAATTTTTCGGTATAAGGACTTCTAATACAGATAGAAGCTTACTCTTTTTTTTTTTTTTTTACTTCTTTTTCACATGGATTTAATTTCTTTTGCAGATTTAAAAAAAAAAACTTTGAGAGTTTTGGCGATTAACAAAGATGGCCGACCAAGAACCATGCTCCAGGATTGAACAGCGGTCAGTTATCAAGTATTTAGTTGCTGAAGGGTGCAAACCAGTTGAAATTCATAGAAGAATGTCAACTGTGTATGGTGCCACATGTTTCAGCCAAAAAATGTCTACAATTGGGCTAAATTGTTTAAAGAAGGACGGAGCAGTGTTGAGGATGAAGACAGGCCTGGGAGGCCTACAGAAGTGAGGTCTCCTGAGGTGATCGAATCAGTCAATGACCTCATTCAATCTGATAGAAGGGTGACAGTGGATGACATTGCAAGGACTTTGAGCTTATCTGTTGGGACAAATGCAGAGGTCATCAGTCAGAAGGAGTCATCTTGCATCATGACAACGCAAGGCCTCACACAGCAGCTCAAACGGTTTAAAAGTGATGATGAAGTCAAAAGTGTTGTGAGCGACTGGCTGAAACATCAGTCCTATGATTTTTACGCTGAGGGAATACGGAAGCTTGTGCAAAGATGGGAAAAGTGTGTGACAGTGCTGGGAGACTACGTTGAAAAATAAAAAAGGTAAGCTTCTATCTGTATTAGAAGTCCTTATACCGAAAAATTCACCTTATTTATTGAATGACCCTCGTATTTATATCATATATATATATATATATATATATATATATATATATATATATATATATATATATATATATATATATATATATATATATATATAAGTATATTAAAACTCTTAGATAAGCTAAATTAGTGGTTCTAATATATGTTGAGAATAATTGCAAAATACTTCACCCCTCCCCAATTTATAGGCAAAACTACACAAATACTGGGATTTCTTCTCGGTCGCATCTGACTCAGTCCCGCTTTGTCTCGTATTGAAGTCAAAACACTGCATTATTTTATTCGAATCTGCTATTGTGTGTCAACACCAATCCTTATTTTGTGAACTACTGTTTTGTCTTCCATATATTCTTTGCTTACTCTATATCTACGTGGTCGAGTTGCTAGAACGTTCGCATTCTAACCATGAGACCCGGGTTCGAATCTCAGCTGTGTCTATTTGTCAGGAAGGAGATTTCCTGATGTTATTGGACTGGAGGGGTCGATCCTAGCGTTCGGCACCTTTGGAAAGTGCCTGAAAACCATACGTTGGGCTGACCCAAGCCTTGTGAGTGAAATTGGGTACACAGACCCCTTTGGGGCCTTCGATAGCTGTCCTAGCACGAAGTCACAGTCATCGTGGCTGAGGGCTTGAACGTGCTGTCCTTGTTCAAATTGTTGATCACGCTAGATAACACGCTCTTGTAGTATGAACCACATGTGGGATCTGTGGGTGTTGAATAAACACAAATGTGTCTGAGCGAGCGTCTGCAATAGGGATCGGCTAGCCGACCTAGTAGACGGGTATCCTCGAATACATATTCAATATCTTTTTTTGCTTTGTTCTTTACTTTTCTTGTTATTGTTTATTAAAACCTTTGTCAATTCTGTTTGTTGGGGAAATTTAGTATTTACATTTAACCATGACTGCTACCTCTGCATAAATCATCTGGGCTCGAGGTATATTTTGCGTGAATTCTAATTTTATTTATCCATATATTATACCAGAGGATTATTTCGGTTGAGAATTACAATATATGGTAGCCGGGAAGGAAACATTAAAAAACAATAAAAATCGTGTAAGGAAAGTAAATAAAAATGTACAGAAATTAAAGAAATGGGAAATAAAGGAAAATAGGTCGAATCCTAAAGGATAGACAATCACAGATGCCGCCAAAAATGAAGTATGACCGATATTAAAATTAGGGCTGATGGAATGTAAGAAAAAGAACAAAGAACATTCTAAAGATAAGAAAATGCCGGTTTATCGTATCTCCCGAGAAATTCCTCTTCCTTGTCGCTCTAAGCAACATCTGACTCTTCTTTGCTGATTTCCCAATTTCTTAAGTCAGTTATTCGCTGCCCTTGCTGCATTCAATATGCCCCATGGGTGTTCATTTCTCCAAGTACTCTTTCCTTCTTATGGATTCCAGAATTTCCGTGTGTTTTTTTTTTTAATTTTAAAAATAAATATCTTTTTACTTAAAATCTTTCCCGTTGCCCACATGTTCCATTCATAATATTTCCAGCCTCCCCATCGCTTCTGATAAATTCTTCGTCTCTCTGGAAATTGTTTAGTATTCACCGCCATATTAGACGATATACAGGACACTTTACCTGTCTCTTAATATGTTATTTAGTTTGTGGAAGGAATTTTTCTTTTTTTCTGAGTGCATCCAAACTTGTGTGTCAAATTTTTAGTCATAGTTTAATCCTCTACCCAGTGAGATACGTTTCAGTATCTAATTTATTCTGAGCTTTCCAATTCCTACATCACACCTTTGGTTGTCTCCCCTGTTGTTGACTATAGATTCTGTTGTCTTACAGTTGATAGTTAGTCTTTCATTCGCGCTTTTCTTTGCTATCGGGACTAAGGTTTTTAAAGTGTGCATTCCAAGCCCACCATGAACATTGTACCATGTGCTTATCTTCATATGTGTTAATATTTTGCCGACCAATAATAAACACTAGGACATCTAGTTCTCTTCAAATCTTCAGGTAAATAGTTTAAATAAATCGGGTGAGAAGATGCATTATTTTCTTCGGTCGATTTCTAGTTTATCAATCCGCTTTCCATTGTTCCGTTTAAATGCGGCATATTATCACAAGCAAACCTAATAGGATCAAATGGTCTTCATCCGCGTGACATTTACTTGGCACAGACGGTCTGCCTGAAAATCGAAAACAAATTAATTTCGCCAAGGTTTGTCTCTCGCACTTCTCGCTTGTAGAAGACTCTACCCCGTTTTCTTGCTTTCCAGTCAACTTTGAACTTCAAAAATTTAAATGAGTGCCAATCGGTATCTTTTGCCATCTTAATTCCCGTTCTTTTATTGTTCTCTCTCTGTAATATTGTTTCCATTTTTACACATTCTCTCACATTCAGTAATACGTTGTATCTTAAAGGCTTTATTGCCTTGCTTGGGGTAAAATGATCAAAATAAATAAAGGAACGAACGAGAAAGATGAAAAAACAATAAGGATAAAGAAAAAGAACGATACAAGTGAAAATATAGGAATAGAAACTGAAAGAAAGAAAAAAGAAAGAGCGAGAAAGATAAAGGGAGAAGTAAAGAATGAAGCAATGAAAGAATGAGAAAGATAAAGAAAAAAGAATGAAAAACTAAGAAGGTGATAATATAGAAATAGAAAAAGAAAGAAAGAAAGAAAGAAAGAAAAAGAAAGAGCAAGAAAGATAAAGTGACAACTAAAGAAAGACAGAATGAAAGAATGAGAAAGAGAAAGAAATATAAGAAAAATAATGACAGAAACACCGAGAGTGACTGACAAAGAAAGATGAATAAGTGAAAAAGAGAATAATGAGAGGAATAAAACTGGAAAAAGAAAGAATAAATTACAAAGATAGAAAAGATATCCAATTTTGGAGAAATATATAAAGAAAGGAAGAATAACATAAGTGATAGTGAGAGGCAGAGAGAGAGAGAGCGAGGGAGAGAAGACAGAAGAGAGAATTAGAAATATAGAGCAAAAGATATCGGGAGGAAATAAAGGCGAAAGAATAAATTATCCACGACCAAACAAAAAAAAAAGAAAAGAGAAAGAGAGAGAAACGAAAAAGGATGAATAAAATGTATTGAACGTAAAACGTTTGTAAAATGAGAAATCGAATAAAATTTAGATACAAAATAAATAAATAGGAGTGAGAAAACCAGTAATTATTTCTGAATTTTCTCAGCGTTAGAAACAAAAATTTTAAAAAAAGCTTTAACAAAAATGCCACAATAAAACATTGCATCAGAAGCCAACAGTTGGACTCTATATTAGGGGCCTCCACTTTTTTGCCATACATTTTCGATACCTAAGTTTTAAAATTAAATTTTAAAATTGAAAAATATTTCTTGAATATTTCATCTTAGCTTTAATTGAAAGCTTAATAATTACATTTATCATTTCCATTAAGTAAAATATTCTGGTGTATTTCAGATAGAAATTATACAGATTGGAATCTCAAAGTTAATTTCGATTTCTTAAAACTTTCTTAAAAGTAAATATATATTTCTGACACGTTATTTTAGTAAAATTAGAAAATTTAAAGTTAAATTAATCTGATTTGAAATAAATATTACTTACTTATAGCATAAAAAATATACAACCAATTATTAACGATTGGTGTTGTTAATCTGATCCAACGGTTGATGGATTGCTGATAGACGAAGCGATGACAGTTACTATGGATGGCCCAATCGTCTAAATTCAAAGTGAACGCATAATTTTGGTTTTTAACTACATAGTAATTTTTACAAATGAACATATTTCTGCAATTATTTAATATTTTATTGACTTTTATTTACCTTTCGAAGATGCAAAAATAAAAAATTAAAATACGATAACATTTTCTTCAATTAAATTTATAATTTAAAAACAAATGAAATACCATGATTACTCAATTAAAGTCCCACACTAAAGTAAATACATAAAATAAAAATATTTCGCGAAATAGTAATTGAAAAAAGTAAAACTTAGTTTAAGCTTTTAAAGTTGGATAGACATTTTGAAAACCTGTTAAAACGTAACTGAAGCGACATAATAAAGGGACAACATTTTTAGATCATAATAATGGCAATTTCAGTTTACCGTACATGAAAATAATGAACGTATTAACTAAAAAAATACAAAATAAAAAGTTATTTTAAAAATAAAATAGCACAACTAAAACATCTTTTCAATTTTGGATTTTTAAATTTTGTTTGCACTTAATTACTATATCACATCCAGGAAATAACCTAATACAGAGTTTTACACGATTTTAAACTGTTATAAATTATTATAATTAAAATTTTTTAAAAATGAAAAAATTCTTGTAAAACTTCATTATTCAACAGAAAAAAATTATTTCTTCAGACAGTAATGTCCTTAAAATTACTTATTTACAAAAGCAATTAAAACATTTTTTAATTAAGTAATGTTATAGTTTTATTGGATTCATTATTTTTCAATTCAGAGCAGATTTTCAGTTAGAATAGTTCAAATTTGAAAAAATAAACTCCTACTTTTAACAAAAAAAAAATTCAGGAAATAGAAAGGTTTTGTGCAAAATTTCATGAAATTAAGGAAGTGGGGGGGTAACATATTTAAAAATATATTTTTTACCAAAACTTTCTAAAAATGAAATATTTCAAAAATAATTTCATTCATTTGTGAATAAGTCCTCAAAATGTCATTAAAATCGAACAATTACTTGATTTTTACAAGAATTTCCAAATCAATGTGTTTTCAACGGGAAAAAGCGCAAAAAAACAATGTTATTTTCATGTCACCGCGATGACGTAAACAAAAGAAGATTTTAACTAAAACTTCGAAATTGTTAGAAAGGATTAAAAAATTTCAAAAAATAATTAAAAAATATTTGGTCTTTCAGCTTAATAACTTTATTTTCGTTATGTTTGTTTTTTCATTACGATATCTGTTTTCCCGCCAAAAGACGGAATTCCTACTCTATATAAATGTTCAAATAAGTACGGGAAAGATATAAACAGAGAAATGGAAGTCGCCTTGTTTTAAATGAAAAAAAAACGAGGGAAAAAGGAAGTTACTTAAAAAAAATAAGCGTATCTCGGCGAAAGAAAAGAAAAGAGAATTAAAAAAAAACATTATAAACAAATGTATTTTCCCAGATCTAGCGACAAAAAATAGGCGGTCATGCCAGAAATTGAAAAGATAAACAGATGATAGTCATAAATAAATATTGAAGAGTGGGGGAAGAGAATTTTCTGAGAAACACGCATTAGATCAGGAGACCAGATCTGAAGAAAAATATGAATATGTGTCTTCAAATCTAAGTGCATCGAAGGACACATTCACTAATAGGCAAATTACGCTAAAATGTGAAGCCGATTAATATATATATATATATATATATATATATATATATATATATATATATATGTACATATATATATATATATATATATATATATATATATATATATATATACATATACATATATATATATATATATATATATATATATATATATAGAGAGAGAGAGAGAGAGAGAGAGAGAGAGAGAGAGAGACGGGTGTTTTTGTGTGTGTTTTTGTGTTTTTGTGTGTGTTTTTGTGTGTTTGTGTGTGTGTGTGCAGGTTCCCACCTACTTTCAAAGAAACAGTATTTCAATGACTTATCAGCAACCGCTCGCATATATTCCTTCCATCGAAAAATATATCATTTTCTCTTTTGCATATATGTATACAGCCACCCTCACAAGCTTAAAAACACACAAAAGCGCATACTCGAACACACGCAAACGCGCGCACACACACACACACACACACACACATATATATATATATATATATATATATATATATATATATATATATATTGTGTATATTTCGGCAGCAGTTTTTCATTAATGCATGTTTCATTAAATTATATAGACAAGTTTTGTCTATTTATTTTAAGTAAGTTCCTTTCGTATTGTTTGATAAGCTTAATCACATTATAAGAAATCTAATACATCGTGCAAAAAATAATTCATCTACAAAACAGATTTTTACGGTGAACTAAAGAATATAAAACCAACACTTATTAATAATAGCTTTCCACACTATATAGTTTGTGTACAAATAAAATTTTTTTCTTAGAAGTCTTAATACTAAGCAAATAGAACATAATACTGCTTCAACTAATTCCAAACATATTAATCTCTCATCGTAGTCAAATGCATACTAATTATAAACAAGATGAAAATATACTAAAAAATTAGTAAATACTAATATATCTACAACAGATCCTAGCAAAAAAATTAGGTTAATCCTATACTACAATAAATCTGGTATATCCAACTTAACTATTCGCAATTATTCTACCCCCCTCCCCGTTAGCGATTTGTAAAAAAAACAACATAGTTTTCAAATTCAAGTGCCCCTAGGGAGATTGTATCTCCAATGGATTAAATAATATTTATATTGGTCACACCACAAACGTGACACTACATTTGAATGATAACTCTAACATCTTTAGACATTTAAAACAACATTCCTGTCCGCGTACTCCATTCCGGAAAATCCTTGTTGACAACACAACTATACATAAACATGAAATCAATAAACAAAAACTAAACATTCTTGAAGCTATATAGATAAAACAGTTGAAACTCAACATGAACAAAATAAACTATGAAATCCTCACTAATATTCTTAAATTCCTATAATTTATAACAGAAGTCATTGGTTTATACTAATTAAAAAATTGAAATCTTCAGATACACTGGGTTGTAGATTAATATTCTTTCGTTTTTATTATTATTATTTCATTTAGATTCCTCGACTAGTTTCGGCCAACTTGGCCATCATCAGGAAACAATATTTCTGCTTACACACACACACATATATATATATATATATATATATATATATATATATATATATATATATATATATATATATATGCATCTATCTATCTATCTATCTATCTATCTATCTATCTCTCTCTCTCTCTATATATATATATACATATATATATATATATATATATATATACATATATATATACATATATATATATATATATACATACATACATATATATATATATATATATATATATATATATATATATATATATATATATATATATATATATACAAGATATATCGATGATATATTCTTTGTATACGCGGGCAGTGACTGCAAACTTATCCAATTCCTCATGACCCTAAACAAAGTGCACGACTCAATTTAGTTTTTACTATGAAAAATCCCCAACATCGGTAACATGCCAAATTCACTATAATTGAGAAAATAGAAAATAAGTGGATACGACGTTTAAAAACACACTATCTATCCGGGCTAAACCATAAATTTAACAATACAGATAGTATTAATATATAACCCTACAAATCAAAACCTACCCACATTTCTCACCCACACAATACAGACATGCTTACGGAAGTGTTGAGGCCTCACACTTATACACACACCCACACGAATATACACACTTACACACATCATACTCACTCACTCTCTAATGAACCAAATGATAACACCCACTCACAGTAATATACACGCTTATATACATCATACTCACTCACTCCCTAAGAACCAAATAACACACACACAAACACAGACACACACACACACACACACACACACACACACACACACTTAACAGAGACACATTGCCTCTACAGGATCCAATAAAATCTGTCAAACTGACCAAGGGAATTCAGAGCAGCATGGATCCATCCAGCTCTTATCTCAAATAACAACTTAAAAGAGACTGTTTGACCAACACAAGGAATGTTGAAACATTCATGTTAAAAAGATAAAAAAATTTAAAAAAACAAATGAAAACTACAGACAAAAGTCGATTTTCTCCATCAAGACATTCATTTCTGTAGTTTACTGCTACCAGCAAGCAGAAAATTATTTTTCTCCTGATGATGGTTATGTTGGCCGAAACTAGTCGAGAAATCTAACTGAAAAAATAATAAAAACAAAATAATATTAATCTACAACCCAGTGTGTCTGAAGATTTTAATATTTTCATTTTTTTAAATTAATTTTTATTGTTCAATATATATATATATATATATATATATATATATATATATATATATATATATATATATATATATATATGTGTGTGTGTGTGTGTGTATGTATATATATATATGTATATATACTGAGTGTAAAAGCGAAATTGTTCAAATAATGGAAACTAAACTAATTAGTTTCTTTTTTCACTTTGAGTTATTCTTTGAGCTAAAGAGCTAAAGAGATTAATTAGAGTTTCAGCTATGACAGTCCAAAAAGCAGTGAAAAAGACTTGAAATCGTACATGTGAGGTACCTTGTTACTCCAGGACAGTAAGTTAGAAGGTTAGAAAGGGCAAAGATCATTTAGAATGAATTGAAACAAAATTCTGAAATAATATATATATATATATTGAACATTATTTCAATCCTTCATGAGCTTCCGATCCTTAGCTATGATTAATTAATGATGTCATTTTTCGTTTTTGATAGATTTCATCCATATTCTTCTGTTAAGCTTGGAGAAAATATAATCCAATAGTATTATAAAAAAAAGTAAGATATCTTTAATCCTTTCTAAGATACAACGGTTCAAAGATCAATCTCACAATTGGATAATTTTGCTGTTACATCCGTTATATTTATGGTGTGTACAGAATTTAAGTAGAGTTGTAAAACGGACGTATATAAGGTATAAAGTATATATCGTATATACAAATATTTTGAAACAAGGAGAAGCAAACGAAGACTTTTATATTTTTTACCGTGAAATGATGAATCAAAAGATGATAGACAAGAAAAGCAACTAAACGAAGCTATCTGGCTACCGTTTCTCAATTTTCGGATATCAAATCCGGACAAAATGGTAATACATATTCGCATAGCAGCCAAAGTAGAATTCAAATTTATCAGAAGCCGTCTGCAATACGCATTCCCAAAGTGTTTACATTATATGCCATCTACAACTCTTTGCTAACACGTGCTGAACAAATCACATCGAATATTTATACATGTATATTCAGTCCATATATCTGAGATGAGGTATTATGTAAACTATTTACATTGTTCAGACTATTGTCCTCATCTTTGTCGACATATTTATTACAACGTTTCAGCCTTTTAGTATCCGTCTATATTTCTGAGGTGAGGTATTATGTACATTATATACATTATTCGGACTATTGTCCTCATCTTTATTGGCATATTTATTACAACGTTTCGGCCTTTCAGTACCTGTCTATATTTCTGAGATGAGGTATTATGTAAAATATTTACATTATTCGGACTATTGTCCTCATCTTTGTCGCCATATTTATTACAACGTTTCGGCCTTTCAGTATCTGTCTATATTTCTGAGATGAGGTATTATGTACATTATATACATTATTCGGACTATTGTCCTCATCTTTATTGGCATATTTATTACAACGTTTCGGCCTTTCAGTACCTGTCTATATTTCTGAGATGAGGTATTATGTAAAATATTTACATTATTCGGACTATTGTCCTCATCTTTGTCGCCATATTTATTACAACGTTTCGGCCTTTCAGTATCCGTCTATATTTCTGAGATGAGGTATTATGTACATTATATACATTATTCGGACTATTGTCCTCATCTTTATTGCCATATTTATTACAACGTTTCGGCCTTTCAGTACCTGTCTATATTTCTGAGATGAGGTATTATGTAAAATATTTACATTATTCGGACTATTGTCCTCATCTTTGTCGCCATATTTATTACAACGTTTCGGCCTTTCAGTATCTGTCTATATTTCTGAGATGAGGTATTATGTACACTATTTACATTATTCGGACTATTGTCCTCATCTTTGTCGCCATATTTATTACAACGCCTTTATCCCCTGTGCCATGTGTCCTCATATTTATTACAACGTTTCGCCCGTTGTACGCTCCGTGCGTGGAACTAGAACAGTCTACCCCAGTGAGTGAAATAAAGGGTTCAGTTCGTCATTCCAACCACCTGAAGAAGGCCACAGCATACAACAGCCGAAACGTTGTAATAAATATAGCGACAAAGATGAGGACAATAGTCCGAATAATGTAAATATTGTATGTATATTCAGTATCGTCTTTCAGGCATTAAAGCAACCAGACTGACATCATATTGACAGGAACTGAACAATAATTATTAATATACTAGGTATAAAAAATTGCAGTTCTTAATTGGTATAATATTTGCAGAGTTTCTAATTCCAGGATCAAATTCTCATCTATTGGGTGATTTGTCGCATAGTTTGGAATATATTATTCTGAGATTGTCGATTAAAAGAAGCAGATTTTGAGATGTTGTTTGTCAACTTATCTAAATTTCCAACCAATTTGTCTATAAGCTTAGTGCACTGAAGTCCACAATCAATGATCATGTCAATTCTTATTGTGGTAAATTTGTTGATCGTGCTGAATTTAGTTTGCGATCTAAAGACTTTTAAGACTAGAAATATATTCATTGTGATAACCCTCCTGGGTATGACGATAAACTACATCCGCGTCCTGGGTAAGACGATAAACTACATCCGCGTCCTGGGTAAGACGATAAACTACGTCCAATAGCAAGGCCTCTGATCAAGAGATTTTGAGGAGCGTGGAACCGCCTCTTAATTGCTGGCTTTTACCCTGACCCGTTGTGGTGGCACCTGTTAGGGTCCCAGCTATGGGCAAATAGTTAACACCCACACTTGTGTAAAAATAGGTTTTAATACCAGAAATACTTTGTAATAAAAAAAATATTGCCAGCAATATTTTCTGAAGGAAAAATTATCAGCAATATTTTTAAAAAATACCAGCAATACAAACAGCTATAGATTCTTCGGAAAAAATATGACCAGCTATAGATTTCAAGACAAATATTCCCAGAAATAGATTTGTGAAGAAACATTACCAGCAATAAAAATGTTGTCGGTATTAAATAACCCATTGAGGTTGATATACAGTAAAACAAAACAAGCCAAACAAGCCAAGCCATTGTGTTGAATGAATCTTTATTACTAAATCTGACCCACGAGTTGGCATGGTAGTTTTGATCTCTTTGGATTACGTGAATATAATTAAAATTTGAGAACTGGTAAAAACAAAAGTTATACTATTGATCACACATTAAAAGGCCCAAGAAGATTCACATTCGATAGTTATTGAATAGGTATTATGTAAGCTCCGTACACGTTGGGGTAAAACGTTCGTAGGATGATGGTTAAGTAAGATAGAAAATAGTTGATTCTAGACTTGAATAGGTTAAGACTGCAGTCATCAGGAGAGCATCCTCAAGGGGGCCTGTTCCGCAAATTATTCCGCAAGAGATCTTGTCGTTTGAACTTCCTCGTTATCAATGAATTATGAAGCGGGTGAGGATGAATCGACTCTCTTTGTGTTATATATTGGGTCCTAACTGTGAAGCTTTGACCTGACAGAACTAGAGAATATAGTTCGTCTGAACCTCTGCTAGAAAAATAGCGATAGAATATCTAGGGGCTAACAAAGTTTTGTTTGTTGGAAAGGGGTGTTAAGTTCGAAAATAATTCATCGCCCACATGACCGAGTAAAACCTTTAGGACTCCGTCAAAAAAGAATACTTGGATTAGACAGTTCTAAGCCAGATAGTGCAACAATATATTTTTTAACCTGGTCTCGATCTTGTAAAGATAGATCATGGCAGATGGAGTCAGGTACTTTGTTGGGCTCTACAAGTACCCGTTCCACTTGGGGGTCTGAATTGGACGACAGTTCCAATTGTCCGGTCTTTACAAATGTAAGATCAAACCAAAAATGGAGTATTGATGCAATATCCGGGCTGGGTCGACCGAATTTTCCGATTACGACGACCTTTAACCTCTTCAAGGTTAGGGGTCAACAGTTATCTTTCTTACATATAAACTGCACAGTTTACTTCCTCCTCTTACATTCATACAACAACATGACCCAGTAAATCTCTGCCTAGAGTGCCTCATGGGCCTTGTATTTGGTGAGCAATTAGAAGTTATTTATATTCTCGTGAATTGAATAGAGGTGCCAGTACCATAACGATTATCGTCATAGAAGATTTAATCATCGAGCAAACATCTCCACTATATTTCTCATGTTAAAGTAATTCACACATAATAAAGAAATTAATAGTTTGAAGAGAGCCATTATTTATCTTTTCTATCTATCTATCTATCTATATATATATATATATATATATATATATATATATATATATATATATATATATATATATATATATATACAGGGTGGACCAAAATTTACTGACCCTTTTAAATCTTTATTAACTTTTATAATTCTCAAGTTATACTGACAAAATTTCAGCGTAAAATAAAATGATACTTCCGTGCTTTTTGGTAACATACATTGTAAGGAGGAACGCGAAACTCCCATTTGTTGCGTTCATCTCCTGATTGAAACAGATGGATTTTCCTCCAGGCTTCACACCAGTTCTTGGGAAATCACAAAGACCACCCTGCTCCTGGAAACTGCTAACTATTTGCTCGGGGCTTCTCTGGTATTGAAATGTCGACGGTAAGAAATCTGCGTTTCCGAAATTGACCCATGGGACTCAACGTACCACTGTATAATGAGGTTTTATCCCTCGGTGCTATATCAGGTCATGGTGACGTCGGAAGGGCAGTTATAAATGCTCTGAAAAAAGAAAAGAAAAATATTCAGAAATAAAATAATTATGAAGTTTCTTCATGGGTCAGTAATTTTGGGTCACCCTATATATATATATATATATATATATATATATATATATATATATATATATATATATATGTAATTTCATATCTATCTAACAATTTTTGATATCTTAAGTTTCCCTCGTGTTATTTAAAGTAACTCGTCACGTGGTTAATTTTCTGGATAAAATGCCAACATATTTATAGAATTTCTTGAAGCTACCGGATTAATTTTGAATTCACAATTCCATCTTCAGAATAACTCATGAAAGATTTTATAGGTTTGCATGGCAGCGCAGCATAATGAAGTAATCCCTTGAACGGATATTCTCGATCGTAGGTTCATGCCTTTGACAACAACATTAATGTAAAAGCGAAAACAAATTACGTCACCGACAATTTCTATTCAGTGCACCGCTAATATTTTCCGTGTCTTTAACTATTAAAGCAACAGTGCACCTTCAGGCAGTTAGGTCAATCATCAAAAATTATTGATTCAAACCCAAAGGGAGACATTATTATCCTGAATTGGACATAGGTGTTTACCTTAGAACCATACAAACAAACGCGTTTACACTTACTGACCATTTCTCACGTTCCTCTGTGTTGTCCTTAATGAAGCCTCCAAAATCTGTTCAACTTTTACCATAGGGTGATGATTACATTCATATGTAATCATCACAGGGTCATAAGTTTTAGAAACCTAACTAGCTAGCTAGCAATACATGTTTGTACCTCTTCCTCTTTCTGTATGTCTGTTTGTCTTTCATTTAGAAGTAATATCTCTATCTCCCTTTCTATTTCCATCTCTTCATATCAATATATGGATCTTTCTCCTTTTTTTAATTCTTAGAGTGATTATTTCTTTGATTCTCCTTTTTTTATTTCAGAGAGGGATTAGTTCTTTCCTTCCCATTTTTTAGTTCTTTGAGTGATTATTTCTTTCTTGCTAATTCGTAGAATTTATATTTATTTATCTCTACTTTTTAGGTCTTAGAGTGTTTTTTTCCATAGCCTCTTTCCTTCTTCGAATGATTATTTATTCCTTTCCCCATTTTTATTCCTTAAAATGATTTTTTTTCCCAATTTTTTTAGTTCATAAAGCTATTATTTATTTATTTCCCAATTTGTAATCCTTAAAGTGATCATTTCTTTTTCTTCTCTTTTTTAATTCATACAATGTTTCTTTCTATCTTTCCACATTTTAGTCCATAAAGTGGTTATTTATTTCCTT